>BMAV01026046.1:37695-49877 GCA_019973955.1 Trichonephila inaurata madagascariensis | reverse complement strand
ACATGCGCGCTGTGCGTCTTTGAAATGAGCCATGCCATTTTCGCGGTATTCGTATTATTTTGTCACCCATCTGTAGGTGTAGCTAAGCCTGAGAGGGTCCTGTATCTAAATTCCTTGGGGGCCCTCCTTTTGGTCCCCTTCTGATGGCTGTTTACACATTTTTTAGGGGCCCTATATCACTAATACAGCAGTAGCTACACCCCTGGCCAATACATGAGTGTCAAGTATGATTTCAGTCAAAAGTTGAATTTTGTTTGAAGCACTTCCTGAGCTCTAGGTTATTTGACTTGCTCTTAGTTTTATTGTGAAAACTTTTATTTGCAACATTATTATGAACTACATATAAAATAAAATGGTCATGTCACTAAAAATGAAAACTAGGTTTCTCAGTTTTCAAGACTCTTGAACAAATAAATATGGATTTGTCCAACAAAAATATCATGCTGTATGGGTGTTTTCTTGCAAAAGCGTCGTATGTCATCTGTATGAAGACATTTTCAAACTAAACAGCAATCCATATTTAAGAATTTCAAAATAGCCCTCCTAGTTTATTATATGCGAGAAACACTAATAATAAAAAAACTTTTGCTTAATTTTAATTATTTTATATTACACATAATTATCAATAATAAGAATGATCATTAATGACTAACTACTCTCATTTTTGGAAGCTCACACAAACTAAAAACTATATTTATTAAGCTTGAGTTGGAATGCTTAGTTAATACTATAGTTTGAAAAAATTATTATGAACTACATAACTTCAAAAGAAATCTAAATATTTAAATAAGTTAACAGAACTAGTATGCTACTGTAAGTAACTTTTTTTGGTACCAGGAAAAATTTTTTGTATGTATAAAAATTTTTTTTCTGTGATGGGGCTGCGTATTGGTATTTCTACCTTTGCAGACCTAGTAAATTCCCCAGGAGCTGGCATCGCTTTTTAGTACGGCACCATTTAAAGATACCAATTACCGCAAGTAATTTTGATGCCAATTTCTTCCCCAGAGAGAGACACCTAAGCTCTGCCGATGCAAAATTTGTACTTAGAAATTTAATTTTGATGAGAGCATCCAAGCCAAATAAACACTCAAGAGATCTTTTTTCATGCTGTATAATCATACAAAATGGCTGAAGTTGATTTTCTGCATCAGGAAAATCTACCGACTTGGGCCAGGATCAAACCCACAACCTTGGGCACAGAAGGCCAATGACAAACCAACTACACCACCCAGCCGTCGTGTATATAAAACATAGGACTATAAGAAATTCTTGTATTCAATATTTGATAGTCCTCATTTAGACTGCTCTAATATTTATAGCAGATGAAAGAGGGAATTCTAAACAAGATTAATTTAATAATGACTTTTCTAGTGATATTCATATAATTCTCCTTAATATTATCTCAAGGAAGGAAAGGTGAATTACCTGCTGACCACTTTGAGAAACAACTTTTACAAAATGTGGTTCAGAGATAGAGCATTGTTCTGGTTTAGCTGCAGTTTCAGATTTACTAGTGGTAATTGATTTTGGTATAGGTGAAGACATATCAACTGCAGAATCCTATAAAAAAATATTTTCATTTCATTTTTGTTATTTAAAATTTTAAAAAATAATTACATAAACACATGATGATAGATCATATTATATATTGACATATATTTAAAATAACATTTATTTATTGTTTCATGATTTGACAACTTTTCTTCCAAGGCTAACTTGGTATTGGGCTGCTTGTAGAGAAATAGTCTATACCAGGGATACTCAACCTTTTTTCCCACAGGCCACACCATGAGGATAATGGAGGAAGAGGGAGGGGGAATAATATGAGACCAAAAAGCAACATTATACAACGTAAAATTAATCAAAATATTAAAAATTCATTTTTTGGAGGGGGGGGGGGTTTATGTTCTATATTAACCTTTCTATCGAACATACACACAAAATATTTACTTTTAAGCATCTTTTAATGAGTTATGGGGTAGTTTTGGACTTTCTTTCACCTATGACCAAGCCTCACATATGTTGACATTTTACTATAAAAAAAGCAAATTGATGGATTTGATTACTTCATTCATAGAATTTCCTGCTAAATTTTTAGTACATTGTTCCTAAATAACTGAATTTCTTAGTGAAATGGGGTATGACCAGGCAAAGGCTTAATGGGCTAAGACCGGCTAGCCACATGTGGGAAGTGGGCTGCAGGTTGAGTATCATTGGTCTATACAATTTCATTTCTGACATAATAAGGAAAAAAAAAAATTTTATATTTTTAATATGGAGAAGCAGGAATATTTTAGTACAAAATTGCACACACTTATACACGATGAGAGTAAAATAAATTTTGATAGTTTTCTTAATTTTCAATTTACTTCTCTTAGAATAACATTTGACATTATACATCCATTTATTTATTGATATATATTCTCACACACAAGTGATGCATAGAAGACTCATTCCCCCAATAATGTATAATCCCTCTTTAAACCACACAAATAATATTTGAAATATCAAGCAATATATTTTGCTTATTTTTTATTTCATAAGAACTTGAAAATACATCTCATTATCAAAATTAAGTGAAGTATACAGATTTTCTTCATTTAAACAAAAACTCATCTTTTGGCTTTTCTAGTATTTCTTAAAGATGTAAAAAGAATATAATTATAAGTCAAAAGTTTTTTTTATAAAGTTTTACAAATATACATATTAGAAAAGAATCTTAAAGTAAAAAAAAAGTTAATTTTGCTTTTGAAGGTAAAATTTACATGTCACTAGCCCCATATATTGCATATTTTTCACTGCTTACATTATGTTGTTACCTTCAAAAATTTCTTTACTACTCAACTAAATAATTTTATCTGTTAAGTTTTAGATAGTTTCTAAAAAATGAATTTTCTAAGTGTCCAATAACATTCTAATATACTGCTTTCACACTCATAAATAACATTCTTCAATTAAAAAAAAAAAAACTTAGTATTTACAACTTTTTTCATATAGTTTTCTATATCTTCCCTGCTAAATGATATAATTTTATTTTTTATCCAGTCTTGTTATCATGAACACACAAGTACCATATTTATTCAAATCTAAACTGCCATTGATTTTCAGTGGCACCCCTAATTCTCAACAAGTTATTGTGAAAAATGAAAAATAGTTTATCGATATCCAGTTTTACGAAATTAAAATAAATTTAAAATGAGAACTAATACAAAGGGAATAATTAGTTATTTTGCCTTTATTATAAGATTTTAAATACATGCATGAACTCGTAATTGCTTTAACTGCCCCATCCAACGAATATTTTTTTCCTTCAATTCTAAGTCACACCCTATTTTCAGTAGGGTTAACATTGAAAAAAAGGTGTGGCTTAGATTCGAGTAAACAGAGTACATAAGATTAAAATTTACCATCATAATAAAACTATATGCGTAATATCTCCTATGCATATTGGTAATTGATTTGCAACACCATCAACTACAGTAATATTTTCCAACTCCATATTGTCTACATATAATTACATTTTTGTTTTAAAAAACTATAAATCAAGTTTATTCAATACATAAAATAAATATACCTTAATAATCAGTTTTAAATTTTTTTTTTCATTATTTTTTCGCAGTAGTTACACACAATTAAGATTTTAGAGATGTTTACAGATGTTTTTAATACCTTTTCTGCTTTCACAACTTCTTTATCTATTTCTTGAGCTTCTGTGGGTTCTGTAGATACTGTTGATTCATAAACAGTAGATTTTC
The DNA here is from genome assembly GCA_019973955.1 of Trichonephila inaurata madagascariensis. Taxonomy (NCBI): domain Eukaryota; kingdom Metazoa; phylum Arthropoda; class Arachnida; order Araneae; family Nephilidae; genus Trichonephila; species Trichonephila inaurata. The sequence goes on along the minus strand of BMAV01026046.1, from coordinate 46,119 downwards.
CAATTTTTCTCAAAATTTCTTCAGCAACATAGGTTTGTAAATCCACACCATACACATGATCTATGCAAAATTAAGTAATTCATAATCAAATTTTAATGAAAATAAAATAAAAATTACAATTAAACAAATAAAAAGTTAGGTATTTTCTGCATATTATTATTAAAATATAATTTATTATGGTTAAAAATACGGATTAAGCAACTAATTCTTAAAGGAATGAGTAAAAACGAAAACTGAAATAATACGTCACTGTCAATATGCAATAGACATTTTCTTTAAAAACATGTAGCTGCATATAAGTAATAAAAATACATTTTAATGCTATTTATTTCAAATACTACAAAAGTGGCTTCATTGAGCTTGTTTTAGGAAAATTATCTAGAATGCATTATTTTTAAAAGTGACTCTAGCTTCTTTTAATGTTTAGTTGATACCCGTATTTTGACAGTAATAAAAAAAAAAAAAAGATAAAAATAAACAAAACATTTTTTTTCTTTAAGAAACTAATAATTTAATTTAGTTCAAAACTTCAGCAATTGTTTATGAAATTGAAAAAAAGTTTTTGTTCTACAATTAAAAGATATTATATAGAAGATTTAAAATACATTTTTCAACAGCTCATGTTTGATTAAATTTTCCTCAGTAATAAAATATTTAGTTAAGTATTTAATCAATGACAGTTAAGAATGAGGTTCAGTAACAATTTTAATCAATACAAGTAATTGATTTTCACTAAATGTAACTATAGTTTTCATATGCTTATCATTTGCAACATAGGTATTAAACTAAATATTTTCTGCCAAAAGTATATATTTTGTTACTTGTATCCATCATATATTTATTTGTACTTAAAACTTAATTGTACTTTAGCTTGATTTTTTAAATATTTAAAATTTTTTTAATTATTACACATAAATCAGCTATAAGGAAACATTGCGAAAATTATTTTAAGATAGAGATATAAACTACAAAAATAGATTTTTGTACTGATAAAATAATACACGTGTTTGAAAGTCAATGTAAAGAATTGATAAATTAGTCTTGGTAGAAAGCGAAAATAGTGCATTCACAAACATTTAAAACTAGCTTCAATCCCAATAACATAATATATAATAATAATGCACAAAGCTCTATACCTGCTTTTATATACCGTATTTATTTGAATCTTAGTCGCACATTTTCCCCAATGTTAATGCTACTTAAAATCAGGTGAAGCTTAGAATCAAAGGCAAAAGAAATTCGTTGAATTAGGGAAATTTAACATGATACTAACTGTAAGAGCAATTACAGATTTATGTATGCATTTGAAAGTTTTTGATATTAGTAAAATTAATTATTAATTTCTAATTGATTTTCATTTTAATATTTATAATTTTATAAATATCAAAAAGCCATTTCGAGCTATTTTATACCCCCCTGCCCCTCCCAAAACATGTTGAGAATCTGGGGTGTGGTTTAGGTTCGAATACGGTGATTTGTAATTTAAAAATTTGATTTTAAAGGTCTCATCTTTCTTTCAACTCATTTCAGTTAAAATTAATTATTAGCATTATATTTTCAAAAACATTTAACAATTTGACAGTGAATCATGCAATTTGTCTACATATATTAAAGAGGTTTTAATCAAACACCTGTAAGCTTTTAAATAATGTAATTTTTGCTTGAGCAACATTAATACTTATTCCAGCATAGTTTTCTCTTATTACTACATTACACAATTTTAATTTGTATTATGTAACACACTGAGAATTTTTTAAAAGATAAACTCTGTTTACTTTGGAATTATGAAACAGAATTAAATGGCAATCCTTGTTGCTATCTTAGTGCATTAAACTGAATTTAAAAATAAATCATATTTTGAATAAGAATAAATCACTAGACTTACACTCAAATATCCCAAATATAAAGAACAACACTAATATTTAATAGAATAGATGAGTTATTTTGAGAAACAATCAGCATAATACCTATAATTTGAGTTGTTATAGGCAGAAAAAATTCTACTTCCATGATGTAAGAATTTTTAATATGCTACTTTAGCGAAAGTAGAACTGTACATAAAAGAGCTTAGCAGAAAAGAAAAAAAAAAAAAAAAAAAAAACAGAATTCTGCTACCCTTAGAATTTTAATAGGCAATAAATATTTCCATGATTTAGAAACAAATAAGTTCATAAAGTTAGCTGGACTGCATGTTATCCATTAACAAATTTTCCCCCCTTATGAATTATTCACTCAGATCTAGTGTTGTTGATTGCATCAGTTCTTAAGACTTCCAAAAAATGCTCTCTAATCAATCTCTGGAGTGAAGGTTTACTGAACTTTGTTGATGCTCTAAAAGTACTTTTCCCTCAAAAATTGTGCAATTTTTTTGATTCAATTACAGTTGGTAAATTTGAGTTAAGCAAACTCAATATCAATTCTAAAAAAAAATATGATGATGGCTAAATATAATATATATGCATACTAACAGGTGGATCTTAACACACAAAAACTCATTTTGGAAACAAGAGAAATACAATGAGCAAAGTGGCACAACAGCCCATGAGGGCCAAGGACTCCTGTACATATCTCAGTTTTCATGACCTTGGGCACTGAGGTGTATGAACAGAATGTTCCGATCAAGTGGTCAGTCTGACGCGAAACCTCCAGTGTTTAGAACCCAAAAGCAAGCTTGGTACTCATTTATCGACCTTTTGAAGGGATGAAAAGATTAGTTGACCTTGTTCAGCTCATGGTAAAACTGCAGACCAGTGGCATGGAAGGGGAATGCGCTACCACTCAGCCACTGGGCTTCTATAGTACAACTAAGAATAGCACAATTTTGCTATTTGCTCACAATTTTTATTTTTCACCACATATTTCCAGCAAAACAGTATACAGAAAAATAAAATTAAAATTGACAGAAAAATTGAAAAAAAAAATTCTTACTTGCCAGGATACTTTACTTGTCAAGTAAGAAATTTAATTACAGAGTTGTCAAATGTTAACATTTAGATTAAAAAACTTCCATTAAAAAGAAAAAACCAATTTTAAAAGCAGCTAAAATAAAAGAAGTCAAATTTATAAATATTGTAAAACTCATGACTAATCTTTTTAATGTGTGTTTCTTCCTTAAAAAATTCATTTAATGAGTTGGAACTACAATTTATTGGAAGTACTTATTGGTTACAGAGACCATGGGTTAGAGACTACTTTTCTGAGTTGTTAACGTGAACATTGGTGATATTACTTTACAATTGTTTCTGGGCCAAAAACCATCTACCCAGACCAAAAATTGTGTTTTTCTGTGTTATAAAGTATAGGGGTTCAGTAAACAGAATCCTAGATCCTGACACACTTCTTGCCATTTCTATTAGCATGATATGACCATAGAGTGTTAAAAAACAAAAAAGTTATTTCAGAACAATTTTTTACATTGAAAAAAAGTAGATTGCTTATTAGTGTCAGCTAATTCCAGATTTTCACCATTGTAGCAAAAAACAAAAACTAGTTAACGATATAATAGTTAGAAAATGGTACTAAAATTGACAATATCTGAGAATAGCAATCTATTTATAATATTAGTCATTGGTGTAAGCCCCATTTTGGCATGTTTTCAAAGTGTTGCCATTTGATATTAAGGTCCCTTTAACAGTCAATGTCTAGCTCAAATGCACAGAAACTTTTATTTTTATTCAAATTTAACAATCTTTTGATTTAGCAAACTATCAAAACACTGGTGATTGGTTTCATTTCCTTTAAAAAATGAAAAAATTTTAATGCACCTTTGTTGTCCTTCATAAAAGTGCAATACTCCCATTTGGTTTACATCATGATCTGAGTATATTTGAATATATTCTAAGTATAAAGAAAAATGCAAAGTATATCATTTAATTTTTTTATAAAAACCAGTCTAGAAACCAAACATTTAAATCATGTGAAAGTATTTAAAATAATAGATACATCTATTAAAGCTAAAATTTTTGTACCCCATAAAAAGCAGCTTCCTCCAAAGTAAACAGTTCAACAGAGAAAAGCAAAGAAAAATGATATAAATAGCTGTACACTTATTAAAAATTATATGGTAAAGGGAAAAAATGGTTATAATTCTGAGTTTTTTTAAAGATTTAAAATAATAAAATTCTTTCAAGTAAATTACTTTACAAAAAAATAGAAACAAATGCAACAATTTTTGTACAATTCTGCATCCTAACCTAACATGACAAATCATTTTACAATGTTGATCAAAATTACCTGGAAAATGTTTTAATATAAATGATGAAGAAATTTCGGCAACAGCTTGCCCAAGAGCTTCTTTCTTGACAAGTTGAAAATCTGGAATGACATCTTCTACTTCATGATTTCCCCACTTTATTTTTAGTGTCAGCCTGTAAACAAAATACAGACCATGCTTTCATATGTTACATTTATTTATTAGACCAAAGAGTACTTTTAAGCAGAAATTGAATAAGCATGCTTAATAAAATTATAATTTTAAATTTATGACTTCATTATCAGCACTAGGGTTTGCATTACCCAAATCCCGGAATTTAGATTGTGGACTATTTAATAAAAATACTTACACATTTGCATAGTTGAAATTGCATAATAAAACTGAAAATATAACTAAAAAAATTGGTTTAATATTAATTTTATTGAAATAAAAAAAACTTAATTTATCATAAAAAAAACAAGTAAAAATAGCTCATAATGAAATTAAAAAAATATTTCATTTTTTGTGTTTCTGTAAATAAGCTTTTAAAAATCACAGCTCGTCCAGTGTTTCATCATTCAAATGGCTTATTATTTTCCTGCCAAAGAAAGTGCTTGTTTGAATTCTATACTAGTAGGTGTTACTTTCATTTAATAGGACTAGGTTCTTTTCAGTTCCCTTGCTTGCTCCCTGCCTTTTTTTTTTTTTTTTAAAAAGAGAATTCTTTTTGAAGACAGTGTATCAAATCTAATAGACTGCATTGGTGCATATACCTCTTTGATAACTTTACCTAGTTCTGCTACACTTAATAGTTTTTGTGTATAAATTGATCCAGTAATTGAATCAATCAAGGTAACAATTGAATCAATTTCAAATGTTACCTTATTTGAAATATAAAAAAATTCACTTGCATGAGCTGTTAGTACTGCAATGGGATATGAGGTGTCATACATTTCACAAACCTTTCTTGCAAAATTTGCACTAACAAATTTGGCTTTCCAAGATAAAAATTTACCAATTCCAGTGCTACAGATGCTTCCAAAAATGAAAACATAACATCCATTGCAGGCTTTTTGAAAAATGCATCCTTAATCATATTAACTCTAACTTTACGGTAGAAGCGCTAGCTATGTGTCAAGCACTGGACAATCTAGCAGAAGCAGGCAAAACCCTACTGATTTTATCTGATAGTCGATCTGTTCTGACCTCTTCAAAATTACAGTATTAAATCTCCAAGAATCATCTACAGACTACCTAAAATTTTTTTTTTATTCATTCTAATTTTCAAACCCTGTTAACTTTTCTTTGGATTCCAGAACACTCAAAAATCTTTTGGAACGAACAGGTGGACAAACTTGCTGTATCATTAGCGGAATCTAATGTTTACGTTGACTGGATTGCCCCTGAAGATATTAATACTAACAATTTCCAAAAAAGAATGGAAAACAACATCGAGAATTAAAATAACAGCAAATATCACAGAACTTTAAGAAACACATCCATATATAGAAATAATTAATTCGACTAATTGCAGAAGAAAGAGATACTAGGTATTTGTATTATTAGTAAAATGATTAGAAATCCAGGGCTCCTACTTAAATATCAAATAATGAATAATCCTATACGTAACACCTGCAAAGAAAATAATGATTTGGAACTCATTCTCTTAAATCTGTGACAAACATACTTCTCAAAGAAATAAATTGTGGAATATACTGAAGAAAGACCCATGCTATAACATCACTTTCAGAGAACTTGTGGAACATGTAACAGTTAATAAACAACTCTTCAAAGTCTTTTTGCAGAAGATGAAATTCTTTGATTTATATTAAATAAGAAGGGAAACATATCTATTCACATCAAGAAGATAATAGCCTTTATTGTTCTATATCCCACAAAACCTGTAACCTTACTCATTCTTCAAAATAAATAATTAAAAAAAATTATAAACTTAACTTATTAAAAAAGAAACTATTTCCTGATAAGTATACATTTTAAATGTGCTATATAAATTTTAAAATAAATCAAATGCTAAAACTCCATGAACAGAAAAAATAATAATTAAAAAAAAAAAAAAACTGCAACACTACAGTATAATATAAGCAAACATACATTCTGGGCACATCCTCTTTCTGAACTTGCTTTTCAATTGATGAACGTGTCTTTTCTTGACTCACATTGGATAGAACATTTTTTACATTTAATGCACTTTCTGGTTTACCAACAACAGAACCATCAGCTCTTAATTTTACTAAACCAGAACTAAAAAGAGAAACACTATTAATTTTCTCTATATTTATAAAAACAAGTGAAATGCTATAGAGCAAAATATATCAGAAATAAATTACTAAAATGATTCTGGAGATACAGTAGAACCTGTTTTTGCATGGTCCTTTTTTATGCAATTTTATAATTGTGTGACCGTATAAAAAAAATTTCTGCAGTATTTCAACGAATTTGCTTGTTGTATGTAAGAATTCATAAAATTTTTGAATTTTTTTAGCAGTTATTTTCATGCAATTCCTATCTACCGTGCAAAAACAGGTTCAACTGTACTACAAAATAGATGTTTGATACCTCTTTATTTGGAAAACTAGAAAAACAGGCAAACATATAAAAATTTGTAACATTAATTCAACTGATTATCAAAAATAATATTAATTTGAATAAAATCATATCAAAGAAATCTCAGTATTTCTCAAAATCAAAAATTGCTTGATTATGATTTCTCACACTTAATCAGGATTGTGAGGCCATTAGCAAACATAAAGAAAATTGTTTTGTAAGAAAATTAAGAGATACAATTATGAGACATTCATGCTCACAATAACCAAGAGAAAAAAGGATGTGATACAAAAATTTTACGTGATAAATATTTATTTTTCTATCAGCAGAGGAAGGAAAAAGAAATTTTTTTTTCTGACATTTATAGCAAACTAGCTGCATAGCCCAGCGTTGAACAGGCTTTCTCTACTTTAATAAATTTTCCCTTCCTTTCACAAAATCAGCATTTCCAATTTTCTCTTTTTCTCAAAATTACTTTTCCCCCCGCCTCCACTAAGCCTGGTGTTGCTCAGGCTTTTATCGAGTGTATAACTTAAAATTCCCTGTTTCAAAAATTTTTCCTTGTCAGACAGATCCCCCTCCCCCTGAACAATTTTGAATGCATAACATATTGTCATGGAAATTCTCCTCCTCTTACTATCAGCCCTTCTCGGTGTGTGTGTGATTTCTATATTAATGTCACTACGAAATTCTCGTGGTAATTCCCCACAATTAATTATTACTTCCCTTTTAAAATTTTGGCTAACGCTGAAGACCTGCTGTTAAGACGAGCGATGCACATTGAATCTGTTGAGAGCTTAAAGGTCCTAGCATTGGTATGGTATTTAGGAGAGATGGGTGCCAGCTCAAGTCTCCTCATCACTTGATCATGGTTCAAAATTTCGAAGTCCGTCGCCAAAAGCTCTCAAGAGTGACTTAAAAATTCACTCACTCACTTTGCAACTTTTTAGCCCCCGGAAATGAAAATGTACCTTTTTAAAAATAGTTGTATGTTGAAAAAAAAAGTAGAAATTTTTATAATTACAAAATTTTACAACAATATTAAATGTTGAATTAAAATTCTGAGCATCTTTTGAAATGTTCGATACACAGGAAAAAGGTTTCATGCAATTATTTTTATAAATGAAGGAGATATTAAAAATTTGAGTATTTTTTAAAAATTAGTAACAAAAAGTTTTTGGCATTTTATTTTTTAAATCACTAACTCTAAGAGATCAAAGTATGAGTTTTTTAAAAATCATTTTCATTTAAATACATTGATATTGATTCAGTTTAGAAAAAATAAAATATGCAAGGTATCGTTGTTCTGTATTAAAAAAACCGTACCTTATTGTGGTGAAATGAATTATCTTTCCAATTACAAAACTGCTGGCAAAGTTATTCAATGCACAAATAAAATTTTAAGTATTTTTAAAAAAATCATAAAAATGAAGTGATGATATTGTTTTGAACACAGGTAAAAACGGAACAAATCAAGCACTATGCCGAATGAGCCACGAACTTCGCGGAGGAGTGAAAAGACCTTTAAAATAAAAGGAAGAGATATTCAATTTTGCCAAATCTGGTGATTTTCAATATTTATAGGCATCTTCTTTTCTAGTGTAACCTTTCATCAAGCGTGAAATGCATAGAGGAAAAGATAGTCATTTGACGCCAAACAGGTTTTC
>BMAV01026046.1:10596-37515 GCA_019973955.1 Trichonephila inaurata madagascariensis | reverse complement strand
AAAAATGAAAAACAAAATTTTTTTTAAAAACCGTAATTTTTAAGCTACTTTTTTAATCTTTGTACAGATTACAGATAATATTGTTCTACACATGGGAAAAAAGTTTTGTGAGATTATTTTTATAAACAACGAATTTATTAAATATTTAATTAAAACTCTGGCTATTTTTTAAAAAATTGTAAAAAAAAAATTTTTTGACATTTTATTTATTAAATGACTGATTCTAAAAGAGAAAAGCATGAACTTTTTTAGTGTAGAATATCTTCATTAACGTGATAGAAAGTTCAAACAGAACGATTTAGAAATAATTTTCATAAAAGCATATAAATTTTGACTCATTTTAGAAAAAAATTGTAAAAAATAGAAAATATCATTATTTTGTAAAAAAAAAATTATACCATATCATGGTGCAAAAAATGATCTTTCTGATTCTGTAATTATTTTTTGTCTGAGTCTCATAGAAAAAATTAGATTGTGTTTTAAAAACCTTGGGGGTAAAAAAAAAATTCTCACCTCCTGGTTCTTCATTCCAGTTGGCAGAAGAAACAACACACAGGAGTAAAACAATTGCACGCTTTAAGGTTTTTAATTAATATCTTTTTAACTAATTGCAATATCAGAATGTAAATGGTCAAAACAGCTTTCTTGGATCATTCACCGTCTTTTGGTACCTTCGGCAAGTTTCTGTGTGGTGCGGTTCATGAGAAGATAGACGCATTAAGCATAGATGGATAGATACATTTGTTTACCTTCGAATTTTAATAGAGTAGATACTACACTGAGAGTGTTTAGGACTTGTATTTTTTTTAGTCATGTTTGCAATGAAATTTTGTACAACAAATGCAACAAAATTTAGGATTTTACATTACAATTGACGCAAATTTTAAATTATAAATACTATTATTACATGGTATCCTTGAAAGATTCAATCAATATGATGTAATACAGCAGGATAGTTAGTACTTTTTTATTACAGAAACTATTAAATGTACAATGTACCAGTTCTTTAAAATATGCGATGACATTCCATCTAATTGAATGAGTAATGAAATAAAAATTCAACTTGAAAATTTATTTGAATAGTAACATAAAACAAAGGGTATTTTTCAATCTAACTTTAACTCAGTTCTGTATGCCACACTCCTTTTACATCAACTAAATCAACCATTATATAATACATGTACTAGTCTCTTTCTCTTTTCTGAATACATAACTATAATTAAACCTATTAATGTGTATTAAATATAGTTAAAAAATCTTTCCATATATTTTTTTCAAAATTATACAAAAATTTCTATAAACTTCAAATTACTACTTAAGTTGGCAATAGTAACAAAAGTAAAAACAACAAGTGATTTTTTTACAAAATAAAGTAGGTTGGTATTGGTAGTTACTTTCTTCCCTGTTGTTTCTTTTGACATCCTACAGATAGTGTATCTTGTGGATATTTTTTACTCACATTTGAGAGAATTTTATAAAGAAACCTAAGCAATATTGGAGAAGAAATTACAAAACATTGTATTGTGAATGTATGTAAATCTATTACATATAAATATAACCATACCTTTGACACCACACACATTTTTCCATGTTACTAGAATTCATGTCGGGTACAATTACATCATTCCGAGAATCATACTTGCAACAAAGACCTTAAAAAAATTATTCATAATTTGTATTATAACAAAATACTTAAGCCATTCAATTTATAATGAAATAATGTACGAAATTCAAAGTTATAACAATAAGGTTATTCATAAACAATTAAAAAATACTGTTCATTGTCCTTAAGGGCCCAGCTGTAAAGTACGATTACTGCATGTTTAGGAAACCGAAAGTTGAAATACTCTATGTGCCAGATTTGCAAAAACTGAATAAAAGACTGTATCACTGTAACATATTTTTAACAAACAGCTCCTGAATTAACATCTTTGGTAAAATATATATTGAAAAATTAGACTAGATCAGGGGTATAGCTACCGCCGTATCAATGATATGGGGCCCCAAAAGAAGGGTGTGCAAGAAATTTTGATATAGGGCCCACTTGGGACTAGCTATGCCAGCGGAGTAGATAGAGTTTTTTGTTGAAAAAATTAGTCATTACATACATAGAACACAGTTTTAAATAGAAATTAACATCCTGACAGAAAAAAATAAAATAACAATAGGCATAAACAAATAACGATCTATGTCACAAATATAAATAGTGTAAAGATGGATGAATTGAATATAGTGCATAATTCAATATAATAACTAATTATACAACAACATAACATCTGCTAACTTTCAAAAATGGTTAAGTGTAAAATAGCATGTGAATGACGATTCCAGCAAATTTTTTAAATAAGGTATAAATATATTAAAAAATATAAAACAATACATAATGTATAAATACTTTAAGATAATGTGAAGAAAATTTCTTAATAGATATTTTGAAAAGAAAATTACTCATACAAAACTATTTTTGTATCAACTTCATGAAAAACTCACACGTTCAAGTAAATTTAAAGGCATGTATATTAGTAACATGCAAGTAATGAATTTACAACAGATATTTTTAGAAAAATACAATGAAATAATTTAACTTTTTACATTATATTGATTTGAAAAAAACACTCTTACGCATACAAAAGTTAAATAAAAAATTGCAAATAGTAAAAATAATAATAATAAGTAAATAAAAATAATTGCACAGAATGGCTCTAATTTTCTGGATCATCAATATACATTTCATTTTCATTTATTACTTAAAGCATGTAAAGACAAATTTAGCACACTCAATTTTCGTTAGGTCTTATCTCAGCTTTTCTTAAAACTTTTCCTAGAATTGAACTTTATTTCTCACATAAATACTAGTGGCATAAAAATTAAGGATACTATAAAAATTAATTTTTTTCTTATCTTCATTTAAACGTAGAAAAATTTTAAACATTGTAGCCAACTTTCTCTCTATTCCTTTCTTCATTATGATCACTTACATTAATTAGTACTCTTTTTTAATTGCTTTTGGTTTTTAAATTAAACAAAACAGATAATTTATTAAGTTTAGGTACATTTGTCTAAGTAACATTGTCACATAAGGTGTTTTTGACTGAAACGTTATTTAATATTGTCAAGTGCAACAAGTGCTAAGACTTTAGAGTGCAAACTTTGAAAGATTTGTTACCTCTGTGTTCTCTTGGTGCTTTTTTTGTAGCAATAAGAATTTATATACATTTGAACATCTCATCAACTTTAAAAGGTAAAGAAACAGTAAACTTTTCTAAACACCAAATTTAATAAATGGCAAGATCAATCTATAATTCTCCCACTTTAAATAATATTGCAGCATTATCTGCCATTTAAAATTAATTAACAACAAGTTGGATAATATTTTCTCCAGTGGAATTCTCAGTCAAATGTGGACTTGCAAAAAGGCCACCTTGAATTAGATTTTTTTTGTAGGATCAAAGTAAGAGACTACAATGAGATACAACTAGAAGTTTGTATTATTAGTGCCATCAAATGATGCTTGTTTCATGCATTGAATCATTAACTCTTTCAGACGAAAAGTTACTTCACATCAGATTTTTAATTCTCACTACATTGCAATACCCCACTGACAAGTGGAAACATTTAAAAAAAAAAAAAAACAGAAACTTCACAATTGGCAGCAGTCAAAAAGATCTACAACAAAAGAGATATAAATGATATTTCAGTTATCATCACATTTGATTAGACATCAACAACCTAGAAGAGGGGGAAAAGAAAGAAAAAACACACACACAATGTAATTTTGAGCAACTGCTACTTGATTTATCATATCAAAAGTTTGAAAACATCCGAGTTGAGAGAATTAAGATTCTTTAATTTTGACATGCTGCCATCTCTAAGTTTCATTTAGAATAAAAGATAATTTTGCAGCCAATTTTGATAAAATTGCTTTGATATATTTATTAAATTAGTGGTCTACCTTGTGACACAAACAATCAAAATATGTATTTTAATTTAAAATAGATGATGTATGTTTTTTATAGATGATGTATGAAAACGAAATAAGCTAATTTGTCAAGTTGTGAAAATACGTAAAAAAATAACTTATTATGAATTCATTTTTTTTTATAGAACTTATTATGCATCAATAAAAATGCAAAAAAAACAGAAAGTATAAATCAACAATAATCGAAATATTTTGTCATGAAAACATTCTTAACCTATTTGAATATTTCAATGGACATGAGTATACTTCATACAGTAGAACAGAGAAAAAAAACTTCAGTTTATTTATTTTGCACTTAATTCAAAATAACAATAAAAATAAATGTATTAAAATGAAAATTAACTATATAAAATAATAACTTGAGTTGTTACTAATAGAATAAGGAAAACATACTATAGTTGTGATGAAGTGGCACCAGGTATGAAGTCCCAGGAATTAATTTTTTATGTAGATGCAAAAGTGAACTATACAAAATTCCTCCACGACATAACCAACTAGCGTCAATCAGCATTTCACATAAGGCTTTACAAGTTAAACATCTGAAAAGTCGTCCTTCTGAAACAACTGTTTTGGCCTTGTGTATCACAGTAATAACATTTGTGTTTAGAAGAACTATAAAAATGTAAAGTGAGGAGCATTAACAAAAATTTAGATGGATACACACATAAGTTTTATAAAAATTACAATTAATAAACTGGGATCAGAAAGAAATTTCCTTATATACATGATTTCTGTTGACTTAGTAATAAAAACATTAATTTGGTCAATGTCATGAATGGAAATAAATGCATATACATGCACAACACAAAACACTTACATGAAAAAAAAAAATACACGATATTTATACAGAAAAATACAAATATTATCAATAAATCAGTGGAAAACTTTCTATGCATGATCAAACATGTTGAGGAAAACCGTGATAAACATTATCTCAAAAAACCTAATGAATAGAATTTGAGAGAAAATATAAATATAAACTGTAACAGCAACTGTTAATTCACTCCAAAACCAATGTAAAGACACAAATTAATTTGGTATTTTTATAAAAATAAAAATATAATTAATTTATGCAAATAATGTGATTAATTGCTAAACCCGCAAAGCTGCCCGATTTACTTAAAATTATATATATATTTTGTGGTGAGAAGCAAGGTTTTTAATTTTGTAATCTAATATTTACTAGAGTTTAGATTTTCTAGTTACTTTAAAAACTTATAATAAAAATTTTATTAAAAAAGTTCATATTTTTGTTTGACCAAGCAATCTACACAATAATCTTGTTCGCACATGGTCAAAAATAACCTTTTTTCTATAGGTTGTACCCTTTTTGAGCATGCTAAATACAATAATTTTGATTATACATGCTTAAAAATAATACCATTGTTCACAATTTATATTATTCTTTTCTTGTTTTACTGAGAAAAATTTATAAAATTTGAGATTTATTTTCTATGGAAACAAATGAGGTGGAATATTTCCAAACTTTACTAAAATGGTCAAATAACATCACATTACTGCACAACAGCATTTTGATTCCTACTTATTCGAATTTAAGTGACATCATCTACAGTAAGAAGACTTGTTTATTGCAATTTTGATTAGATTTTTTGCTTATTTCAAGTATATGTGTTTTATTAAATATGGTATTTAACTTTTAGAAATCTTCGTCAATGCTGACAGACTAATATCGAAGGAGCATGCATCGCAATTTGTTCACATGCATGCAAGGAAACCTTTTACAGCATTTAGTGACTTTTTTGATTCAGTGAAATTGGTTAAGAGTATAACATTCAAGCATCAACGATTCTTCTTAAATTAATTCAAAATTTTATGCTTTACATACAGAAAATGATAAATATATATATATATATATTTGCTTATATTGTGAAATAAGCTACTGTCTTACGTGGGCAAAAATATAAATTTTTTAAAAAAAATCTAAATATACATACGATTATCTGCACACAAAAACAATTTTGTATCTTCAACCAGTGTAGGATGAATCTTGTATTGTTCAAAGAACTGGCCTTCCATTGCATTAACCAAACGCTGAATATAGTTGTCACTTAATGTTCTACTACCACCAATAGTACAGTTTCCATTATCATCAAACTCAATATAGTTACTTATTTCAGACTGAGGCATTCCCCACACTTTGGGCAACAAAGAAAGAGGTAGCACAGGAAGTGGCACTAAAATAGAATATGTAAAATACAAAATAGTAATTAGCATAGAACACTTAAGTTGTAAATTCCTTTTTTATGAATAATGTTGTCACAATATAAATAACATATATAGGCAAATGCCCACCTAGAACTATGCTGAGTCAAAAGGGTATGCCTCACTGCAGAGGTCTGAAGAGATGGTACACACCCCAATAGTACAACTGCTTTTGCATAAGATCAGCACTGATACCCTCAATTAGTTTTTAGTAATAAATTTGTTAGAAAAGTAAAAAAAAAAAAAAATCTTTTTTTTAAATACTTTTTAAGCTTTTATATATATATATATTTCATTTTTACACAATGCCTGTATTACTAAACTGGAAACATGAAAAGCAATACCAGATTAATAGACAATATTCTACTATTTATATACAATTCAAGAACAAAGGATTCCCTTAAAAGACAATTGATAATAAAGGGGGAGGGTGGAAAGGTTCACTATGGCTTTTGGATTGTGACACATCTAAAGAAAATGACCACCCACCCCCAAGGAGTTTGAACATGGAATCATATAATTTAATAAAAAGTACAGAATATAGTGTTAACACAGAAACTGTTTAAAGAATGATCATGTAAGATTAAAAAAAAAAACACATAGAGAAATATACACACTACAGAGAAATATTAAGAATTATCATTGAAAACTTACAATAAATGACACTCGAGTTCTGACTGCAGAACGCATATTTTGAAAATATTAAATACTAATGTTAATTGTTAGATAGCTTTTTCGTAACATGTATTAGAAAAATTGACTTATCACCACTTATAGTATCATTCAGTTTCATTTTAATGCCCTCAAAATGTATTAACGTGTTTTGATGCTACCATAAAATGTTTTAGGGCCTATTAAAGTAGAGAACTTCTTATTTTGGAAAACTATATTCTAAGGCATTAAAATTGAATATGAAAAGATTCATTTTTAAATTTTAGGTTGTCCCCTTTTTAATTAATAAACTAATCTCTTAACAAAAAATTTTTAAATCAGAATTACCTAGGAACACAGTTTGTTTCCTTTATTATTTACTCAGAAACATAAAAATATATAAAACCAAAGTTTTGTTAATGACTAGTATTCAAGAATTTATATATAAATACTCACTGTTTTGAACACCAACCAATGGGATATAATGGTTATGGCTATAGCTGCTCCAAGCAATGCATATTGGTTTATTTAAAGTTTTGTCCTTTCCTTTACAAACTTCAGCATCCACAAAACCTGGGAGAAACAGAGCTACAGGAAGAAAAAGATGCATTTATATTTTTAAAAAAAATCAACAATTTTATCTGCATCTGTACTGATACTTATTTGGTATATATGGTTATATTTTCCTAATAACACAAGAAACTGGCATTTATTAATACTTCATACTTATTCTTAACATGAAGGTTAAATTTTTGTTAGTAGCTACTTATGAACACACAATAAAAAATAACAAACAAATTTTTGTTGCACAGCTAAATATTTTTATTTTATCTATAGTAATCCTTAGCAATGCATTTATTGCACATTATCAAGACTAAGTTAAAAAAATGAATAATTTAAGTCAAATTTGATCAATCTAAGAGAAAACAACCAATGAAAAAAGCATGCACATGCAAATAATAAAAGTGAAATTTCCTTTGATCCCACAAAAAAAAGTAAAGAAATGTTATAAGAGATGATAGATCAATACAGTATCCCCCAACCAAATTTTCTAGACCTTTTTGCCACAAAAACAGAAGTTTTATTCCTGTTTTAGATTTTTAAGACAATATTTCATATGTAAATAAATTTTAAAAAAAATCTTTTTTTGCATTATTTAATTGGTAGTTGCTATAACAAAAATTTTTTTAACGCAATTCAAGTTTTAGCAAAACAATTAAAAAAATTTTGTCTAAATATTTATGTAAGTCACTTTTATTGATACTGTAGTCTGAAAATTACTTCATTACTTGGTAGAAGAGGAATCACACAACTATTTGCCAAAAGGCATTTTATTTATCAATTAAAAACAAAATTTAAATGCATTATTAATTACACTAATTTTCACAGCCTTTTGCTTAAAAAAATTCAAAACCAGAACAATGTTCTCGGATCTTATGACGATCGTCTCCCAGGTGTGGCTGTCCCCACAACCCCTTTCATTGGTCTCAACCATGATCAAATTGATTGAGTGGCTACTCCACAGACTCCTTCACTCCATTTTTAAGAGGTCATCACAGTTTCTTTCACTAGGTCTTTGGGGTGGGGCTACCCCTGCCACCTTTATCACGTGCCTTCGAAGAAAAAAGCTGATGGGCAAGATCCTGATCACCTTTAGAGCCGATTTAGCCCTTTGGGCAGTCCTCTTTCACACCCCCAATAATCTCTCATTGGCGAATGTAAGGGATCTGCACATGGCATTCTTCGTCCAAACTTTATTGGTTCTTTGAGACAATAGGCCAGGGCAACTGAGATAAACTCTGTGGCGTACCTCGTACAACACATAGAGAGTCTATCAATCAACCTGTCACTTTGACACTGAGAAAACCCTCCAGGGTATGTCTTTATCACAACAGGCTAACATTCTTTTTCATTCAAATAATTTGTGGTCCACATGTGTAAAGGAACCACAGAATAGAAACTGTTCAACAGGAGTGTTCCTTCTATAAATCGCCTGGAGGTCAAAGAAGGAAAAGGTGTGGTAACACCAAAGCCTTTTTCATAATCCGTCAAACAACTGTTGTTTAGCCCCAGGCATGAGAGAAGAATACACAGTCTCTTTCTGCAGAATACAATAACCCATCTGGGCATTTTGCTCACCCCTGTACATCAAACTTGATAAGCATTGTCATGAAGTGTTCACTTAATGAGACGACTGTACAATACACAAGTTCATTATAACTTAAAATAAGTAACAATTTATTTCAACAATTTTAAAAGCAAAAATCTTAAAAAAATAAACCCATCAAATTTTAAAGAGGTAAGATAAAATATATTGGAATTTTTAAATTAAAATTTGGAATTTTATAAATAGAATCTTCTATATATTAATCAATAAAGCTGAATTGATTTTTCTTAGTAAAAAAAGTATATATAGATGAAGCTAACCTATATAAAGACAGCAAAAAGCATTTACTATTTGTTACCTGAATAATCTCCACACTTCTTCATGCATTCTAAAGAATCCAACAGTATAATAGGACGTCTCAAGACATTTGCTAATCCAAATATGTGAATGTTCCTTAATCCATGAAGCTCACCTTCAGGAGGTTTAAATTCAGGGTCACATTCATCAATAATTGCCTGCCATTCTTCTATATCGATAAATTCTTTGAAGAGCTCCTTCACAAAAAGAACATACTTATCAGAATACTTATCAAAATACAATTCATAAAATAAACTAGAAAGGTTTACTAGACTAGAAATAATATGCCAGTTTGAAAATTCATAATTATAAAGCTATTTTGAAAACAAAACAATCTATACTTCTCTTTCTATTCAAAAAAGAAAACCCACAACGTATTATAACTACAGTACATAATCATTAGAGAAAAACTTGGCATCATAATACATTGTTTTATTAATAAAAAAACTAAATATTTAAATAAAGCAAAGTCTATTTAGAAATTCCGATTTAAATGAATAGCTAATTTTTAATGCAAGACATTTTGATTTAAATAAGATTGGATGTCTAGAAATCTTAAATGAATAAATTCCTTGAAATTTTAACACTTATACAAAACCATTCTTTTTTTTTAAAATTTAAAGCATTCTTTTTTTTAAATTTTAAGATTTCAATAATATCTTACAAAAATTATAGATTAAACAGGATTTCAAAATAAAATTAGAAAAAGAAATGCAATCAATTTTTTTTTTTTTTTTTTTAAAAATTGGCATTTATCACATTTATTCTCTGCATGATCTTGGATATAAAAATTGATTTAAAATTACATTTAGTATTTACAGTGTTACTCAAACTAGTCAAGAAGTAGTAACATGAGTGAAACAATAACACATGGAGGAATTGAAAGATAAATTTTTAACACCCCCACTTCATGAAAGTCCATAAGTCTTGCATGCAAGTTAATCAATTGTGATGGGTTTTGTCAATACCTCAGCAGCATTGTCTTTTGATTCTACAGGAATTAATTTTACAAGGACTTCTTGAATCTTTTCTCTATCAAATGAGGGCAGGTGCCTATATGCTTAGACCTATGAGATAAAATGAGGTCTGAGCTTATCTTAGTTCATCTTTTCAGTCAAGTTACCTCCTGAGTTGAAGCACTTAGAGCAGTGACACTCAACCTGCTGCCCGCAGGCTTATTCTGAGTGGCCCGGTCATGGTCCATTGCACTAAAAAATTCAATTACTGAAGAACAATGCACTGAAAATTTAGAGGGAAATTCTATCAATCAGGCAATCAAATCTATCAATTTGCTTTTTTTAATAGTAGAATGTAAACAAGAGGCTGGGTTATGGATGAAAGGAAATAAAAAAACTATCCCATAACTTAATAAAAAATGCATTAAGTAAATATTTTTTTTGTGTTCGATAGAAAGGTTAATATAGTACTAAAATAAAAGCTACAAATGAATTTTAATATTTTGATCAATTTTGCTTTGTCCAGTGTTGACTAAAGGTGTTTTTTCTACTATCCTTATGTTGTGGCCCACGTGAAATACCTGTCATGAGTATGCGGCTCGGCGAGAAAAAAGGGAGTATCCTTCGCTTTGAGCCACATACTCTGCCTCAGTTGATGAAAACAACCATTGGTAGTTTCTAGGAATTCCATAAAATGCCGCTTTTGGATCAGCATATTAGTCAATCATTTTGGTCATTTCCCAAGTCAGATTCCAAGAAGTTTTTCAAATCTCTTTTGTGGAAGTATTGCTTGTTTTCGTTCGAGTTCACTACAAATATATAAGTATCATTTTTATAGTCACCCAAAGGATTAATCCAGTATTATTAGAAAAATGGATGACAATTTTAACAGCATAAAGATATATCAGGGCATGTTCTCTATGATGCATACAGAAGACTTTCTACAACTCAATTGCACAGAATTTTTTGTTGGGTGACAGTCTTGCCAGTTAAATTTTGAAAGAATTTTCACAATGTTAGAAAACTCATCAAGACTTGTTATACCGTTCTTAGTCATGATTGGGATCCTCATACCAAGAATATGATGTGCTTCTTCAAAATTTAAGTATTTGTTGAATTGATCTTTGGTGGTTGAAAGAATCAGGATATTTTAATTAAACTGTTGCAGTTAGAATGGTATAACTATCATGCTTATTTAAGATGCACAAATCAGCTTTTGATTGCTTAAGGCCAATTTCTTCAAAAATTTGAATTAAATGAATGTGCCAGCATCAGCTAGCTTGTTTCACTTCATAAATAGATTTGTTCATGTGACAATGATAATTAGAGAATTCTTAATTGTTCAGTAGATCCATATATATCTCCTCATTTAGCTTTGGATGTAGAAAAGCAGTCACAACATCCATCTAATCCAGCAATACTCAACCTGCGGCCCTTGAGACGCATAAGAACCACCGAAAATTTATGAATGGTCTGTTGCAATAACAAATTCAATTACTTAAGAAAAAAAAAGAAATTAGAAATTTAGCAAAAAATTCTATCAAGCAATCCCATACACCAATTTTGCTATCAATGTCATGCTGGTACAAATTGTGAGATAACCTTTTTTCTTTTTGTAATTGTAACGTTTAGTGATAACAAATAACAGCATAGTAGTGACCATTTTATGTGGGTGAATCTAATTTGTAATTAACTCTCATGTCCTCCAAGTGAAAAATATCTAAAGAATCAATGTTGTTTAAAGGTGATTGGGATCTTGACTATTTCGTAGAGAAAAATAAACATGGATCAACAACTTGTTTGATTTGTCGTGAAAATGTTATACTTAAAACATGTAATTTTATTCGTCATTCTACTACTAAGAGCAAATCTTTCAATGCCTTTTTTTTCTTGAGGATCTTTTTCAAGACAAGATAAATTGGCTTTCTTAAAAAATCTTTGCAACAGCAACAAAACATTTGGGGGAGGCTTGGGATCATTGGTGAAAGGAAATCGAAATTACCCCATAAGTGGGTAAAAAATGTATAAAACCTACTTTTTGTGAGTTGAGTTTGATAGAGTTTAATTTAATTTTTAAATAAAATTTAAAACTATGAATTTGAATATTTTGATCAACTTTCTGCATTTTAAATGTTCTTGATCTTATAGCATCCCCCTCCCCTCCATCAATCCTCGTGTTTTGGCCTGCGTGAAATGGTTTCATATGTATATAGCCCAGCGGGAAAAAAGGTTGAGCACCTCAGATTTAATCTAAGTTAAAATCCAAGTTGGTTGTTAGAAATATCAGGAAATTGATGGGGCTCAGTAATACTGTAGGTGAGGAAGTCTTTTCATTGTTGATTGCATACTTCTGAGAACATCCTTTTAATACAAGACATACCTTGTATCTCTATTTCCTTATTGGCATTAACTTTGGTTTTAAATATTCACCTACTTATCCTGCCTTTTCTTCCAGATAAGTCAGTCAGGTCATAAGTTTCATAATTAATTTCTACTTTGAACAGTTGACTTCCAATTTCTTTGCTCTCTCTTCAGATATTTTCATTCATCTTTTCGTACATTTCTGGATTTTCAGCTCGGTAGGTAATGGTATAATAGGTAATGCAGAGATTGTTAAAGTATTTATTTAGAATTATAGTCTCTTTGGGATGTTGAACACAGCATGATAATAGTGTATCTTCATTTTAGCCTTTGAATCTAGCAGTAAATCCTTCATAGTTTGTCTTCTATGGAATTCCAACATATTCTCACATTTTAATTATGCTTTCAGGTTTGATATTTGTTGACTCATAAGGTGATTTCTTTAGCAGTTTATTTTCAAGGAATAGTACATCTTGAAATATATTCAATTTCTTTGCAGCTGAATTGTAAATTGGATAATCTTTGAAATATCTGACAAATATTACCTCTACTGATTTTGCATCATTTTTTTTCTTTTTGGTAGGCTTTTGGAATGTGCATCCTCACTTTGCATCCACATATTCTAAGATGAGTATAAAAATTTGGTTTCTTTTCAGAACAAATCACTTCAGAAGTCCTGAATTTTACAGCTTTAGTGAGTGATTGATTTTTCAACTAGTTTGCAATACTAACAGCCACTGCTTAACGTTTCCTTCCAGTTCTGTGCTAAGACATATTCTAGCTTTATCAATGAGTGTTCTGTTTAAATTGCTCGGTAAAGGATATCTAGGGATAGTTGTTTGATGTTGAATGCCATTTAGCTATATGTGGTTTATATATATAAGCTTTATTATCATATTCAACAACATTATTGGTATATAGGATTTTCTTTCACACGTTTCCTTTTCCCTCTAAAGCCTTGAATTCCCCAAACGTTTCTAATATTTCATCTTGGTCTTCAGAAAGTACATGAATGTGTTTCATAAAAAGTCATCCTTAAATATGAAAAATATCTTGAAAGTAATGGATACTGGTCCAGACAGATCTGAGTTGGTGTACTTTTTGAACCACTCTCTGATGATTGTAGGAAAGGTTATCTATTGTGTTTACTTTCAACATGCATAATGCAGATATTTTGAGTACGAGGCTCACAAAAGACTCAAGTGGATAAGTTGGTGAACAATATATACATATCTTGTCCATTTAAATGAGCCAAAGATCGTAAATTTGCTAATTTGTTTACATGAAAGTTTTAAAATGGGCAAATTATCAAATTTTTTTTTTTAAGTCTGATTTATGAAATTATTTTTGTTAAGTTGTTTCTTTAAAAATTAAAATTTCATAAAAATAGTTATCTTCATTTTTAAGGAACAAAATCAATATAGACTAAAACATTAAATGTTTATGAATTAATATAGCATTTATTAACTCAGAATTTAGGGGGGAAAATACTGTTTACTACTTTAGTATTATAATAGAGTTTGATCATTTTTACTAAGCTACTTTTTTTATATAAATAAATGAAATGAATAAAATGATGAATAGTAGGTCTGAAACACCAACCATGATAACATTTTTTTTAGATTGATGTCTAGAAGAGAAGTGCAATTAAAAAAAAAAAAAGGATATTTTGTCAAGTTCAACAAAAATATACTACTTTATGGAACACATAGGTGTGAGATTCTATTTCATTACCTTTCTATCATATGGTATAATTGCACAAAACTAGCAATCTGATTGATTGAATTTGCTACTTTCTTGATTCTCTTAAATTTTTTTATCTTTCTTCAGTCAAATTTAAATTTTTTAAAAAGTAATTTTTTAGGTATGATTATAACTTTTATATTTAACTGGTTTCAAACTTATACCATTAACAATTCTCTACTTTTTGTGAAAAAAATTATAGATGACAATTGGTAAGAAATTAAGTAATAGCAATAATTTGATATAAGTCCACTATGTATTTTTACCAACAAACTGTTATTCCACATTTTTGCCAAGTTGAAACAATAACATCATTAGAGCATCAATATAGGTACATTGATTTTCAACCTTTGATATGCTATTATTTTTTTACAAAACATATGGATAATTCAATATAACGGTCACTGTAATCTCGCATACAACCATTAACTTTTATTGTAGGTTTATTTTTATTACAAGCAACACAAGAGATTGATTCAATTTTTACCACTTCCCTTTTAGATGCTGTAATTAGCTTTCATCTTGTCATGTACTTCACATCTTTTTTGAATATTTCGACAGATTTATGAATATTGCAGAAGTCATTGGCTATACATATCATTAGGATATATATATTTGGTACTTACCTAATATACCATCAACCAATTTCACCAAATCAAAGAACAACACCAATTCAAAAAATGTTGCAATATTCTGTCTCATCATTGTTATTGTTATGTTTGAATATGCATGGAAACAGTCTCGACCATTGATTGCTTACAAAGGCATTCAGCAATGCCTTTTGATTTGATGAAATTGGTCCATGGTATTTATAAAAATGCAAGTATCCTGTTCATAGTGAGACAGTGTTTATCAATGTTGCATTCTAAAGCAACATGAGGACTATTGGTGATCGACCTCGTAATTTTGTACTGTGGTCAAGTGGCAAGGATTACACCTGAGCCAGAGCTCCACTCTCTTAACTTCCATACTACACCAACATGAGGATAAGGAACCTCAATAGAATTAATGAGCATCAGCCCCTCTACACAGAGGCACCCGGATCTGAACCCGTCTTGACAATGCCTTCAACGAGTTAGTGATCCATTGGGCTACCACAACCACATACATATTTACAGAGTATATGTGGGTTCTGCATTTAATTATTATAGAACAAAAGGGTATCCTATCAGACCCTTTTTATCTATTTTATTTCCTAAGAGTGTAGATTAATTTTTTTTCACTCTTAGGATTTCATTGATTTAAAAAGTTTTAGAATGTGAAGGTAAATGAAAATACTTTTAAAAAGCAAAAAAATTAGATGGCAAAATGTTTATGGCTTATGATACATGTTCGCATTGCAAGGTTACTAAATTCAACAAGCATAACTTTTTTTTTTTCTGATAGCAAGTTTCTACTTTTTTTTATTATTATTATTCATAAATAATTTCATAACCTTTTCATATTTCAGAACTACTTGTTTCATTATTTGACCTCAATTTCTTAAACTTTTTTTACTGCAACCAATGTTTTTAAATATTTTGTTTTTCAGTATTGATAAATTTTATGACCCTTCCTGGCACTTATACTTTTCATGAAAAGTATCACCATTTTCTATGAAAAATATAATTTCTTGTTATTTTATCTTTTAAACTTTTACCTCAAAAATATAATTCTAGTGCATTGATCTTTGTTTCATTATATTTCAACATTGTTCTTCACATCCCATGTGTTTAGTTATAGGCAGCCATCTTGGACAAGAAAACATGTGGTCACAAGTGCAATTTCAAAATCACTCCCAAAATAGGTAGCAGAATGATGTCAAATTAGTTTCGAAATGATTTCACATTTCTCTTTATGGAGTCAATGCTAAAAATTGGTACTTACATATTAATGTCACCACAACCAAGTTTTCACAACAGAAATTGTGCTATTTCTGACCGATTATTTTTTTTTAAAAATAAAACACACAAGAATCTTTTTGTTTCTTTGATACCATGATGTGATTTACTTGGTAAAATTTTGATACAATGGCACTAATACACAAGCACTTACAAATTTTATCTATCTGGCAAGAGTAACCAATTTTTAAGCAAAATGAAATTTCACATTTAATCTCATCATTAAAGCAAAACTATATACATAGAAAATAAATCAAAAGGGCACAATATTTCAAATGAAATTACAACAAATAGCACTTAAAGAATATTTTTGCAATATTCTTTTAACTCAGTTTTGTTTCGAAGTCATTAAAATTTAATACAAGTCCTTTAACCCAAAATAATTATCGATAAAGTATAATTTGGTACTTATGTAGTAATAATTTGGTACTTACGTATCATCGCAACAATTGTCAATGTTCAAGATAACTCACCACGCTAGCAACCCCAATTTCGCATGTATCATATATGCTGAATTGGCAATCATGTGCTTTGTTTCATATAATGTTAACCATATATAGGTTGTGTAATATTTAGGGACCAATAATTTTAGTTAAAAGCAAAATTAAGATATATAAAAATAAAAATATCATCTTTGTAATTATTAAGTGAAAAAAATTATTACATGACATACCAAAAATACAATATAGTAATAAACAAACCTTAAACTTATCTAGATTGCATTCAAAATGCCTCTTCAAACTACACCTCAAAGGATGCCAAAATAACTCTCGTCCAACCAGAGCTCGGGATATAGCATGAACAAGACAGTGTCCATCACCATCAGCATGAATTGGCAAAAGACGTTCTTCCCCACCATTTGAAGATATGATAAGCTTCAGTGTTTCAGACAAATAATCCATACTTCCAGTGACATCTCTTCCAAATCCTGGAATTTGTACATGCTCTGGTTCAATAAGAAAAGCTCGGTCACCAAATGAACTGCAATCGAAAATGTCTCCTCTATTCATATCCTTTAAAAGCCTCGCTTGCCCTGTATCTTTATCCATTCCATATCGAGTCAGAAACGGCGAGAGAAGTTTACAATAATAATTTGATAAACCAAGAACTTTTACCATTTCAGTTCCGCGTTTAGGTAAAGAGTTAACAAGCAAACGACGTATATACAAATCCAGACCATTCGTAAGTTCAATACTGGATAGTTCTTGAACGTTTCTTAAGGCTCTTCTGTCGTGCTTCTGGCCACACTGAAAGCATTCTACTTCAGTTTCTAATGAAGATACATAAATTGTGTTTTGACATCGCCGATCATTACAAAGAACTTTCAGAAGACGATACTCTCCATCATCTTCAGAAAACATTTTGATGTTCAGAAATGTAAATGCTCAAATCTATACCTATCAATGACTTATTAGGAATGCAGAGTTATAAGGTAAAACTGAAATCACGATAAATCGTTTTGTTTTCATCAAACATAAACATATTAAAGGAAAAACACATCTTCATGTTCAAAATGACTAACAAATAATCAACGCTTAGAAACAGAAAAGCACGATTTATAAAGTGAGCTCGAAATTCCAGATGACATCACGATGATACTCGAGTAAATTGGTCGTCTTTATTTGCAAACCATACTTCAACCAGAAGTTTCTATAATATCTTTCATTTCCTACTTTTCTTTTCATTTCAGATCACGAAGTAAACATTGTCAAAATGATGATGCCAATTTTTCTCTTGAACATTAAATATTCGAACAAATAAACATATTATACAGCAAAAAACAACATCCCTAATTTGTTGATAATCATTTATAATTTTATTTCAATGCTTCAAGTTTCATTTAAATATTTCTACAAAAGTTTTGAAATTCTCTTAATTTATGATTATTCTTGAAAAAAAAAAGAACATGTCAAGCGACTCTATAATACATCTGATTGATATTTACTAATACTTATCATGAGTCTTTTGAAAGAAAGTGTAACACTTTGAAATTTATTAAAATAAAATAATTTTATTTAAGTGTGCTCTAGGCCTTGTAGAGCCACATCTCCAGCTACCCAATCAAGCAATCAAATGTTGTGTTCATTTGAATTGTACGACTGTTTATAAAGAATTTCGATCTTTTTGTAATAAAATACATATATATATATAATATAATTTGATACACATCTTTATGTAAGATATTTTTTTTCTTAACATATTTTTACTTTTTTAAAGTTTTAGTTCTTAATATTTTCCTTTGTACTAATAGTATGGAAGTAATTGAAATATCAACAGCTTTCATTATTTTTTGGCTTGTAGTTATAATTTATACCTCACAAACTTTATCAATCAGTGCGTTAGTTTCGAATTAGAATAATCTTGCGAGAAATAATACATATAGTTTATTTTCTAGCTGTTACTATGTTATATGTATGTGTAGAAAAAAATTTGAAAAACTAATAAATTCATCAAAAAAGTGTGAATATAAGTAGAAAAGTGGCCCACTAGCCCAATTTGGTGCAATATAGAAGTATTCAAGTCGTGTAAAATGTTGAAATTTATAGGTGGGTAAAATGGTTCAGAATGTGTGTCCGGTACTTAAGGCTACCCAATATGAGAAAAGTAATTGTAATCTTCACAGCTAGACTGTTGACATGCTAGTTTTTATTTTGTTATGTAGTTGGTTTGTAATAAATCATAATTCACAAAGAGGATCGATGTATTTTATATTTGAAGAAATTTATGGAACAATTGAAATAATCACTCAAGATTTTCTTAATATTGTTAAATTTGTCTATTTTATGTATGTTTTGAATTATTTTGAAGTTGAAGAATAATATGGGTAAACTTATAAATATATATTTAAGTTTAAAAATAGATGTATGCAGATTATTATTTCAAAACAGCAAGTATTTTAATCATACAGCAATTAAATGCATTTCTTTTATCATAAATACTACTAAATAATTTATCATCAACTGTCTGTTAATCTAAAACATAAAATTCATCTTTGCTTCCGTTATTTGTTTTCTTTATTTAAGAAAGTGTTAAGGCATTTAGCTTCAAAGGATTATTGGTGTTTTAATTCACAATATTTTTTTAAAAAAATAATCCAATCAATGTGATATAGAAAAAATATGCTTTATCGCATCACGGTCTATATTAAAAAAAGAAAAATGCAAATAGGTGTCGGTCAAACAGTTACAGGCAGGACTGTCTTTTATGGAATTCTTAATTTTAGTTTGCTTACAAAGACTGATGAAAGCAATGAATTTTTTTTATATATAAATTCACAAGAATATTTAATTTTTCTAGTTGATGATATTGGTACTTGCGTATTATCGCAACAATCGCCAATGTTCAAGATAACTCACCCAGTTGGTCCCAATTTCACATGTGTCATATGTGCTGAATTGGCAATCATATGCTTAGTTTCATATAATGTCGCTAATAGGTTGCATTATTACATATGTACCATGGTATTTTTTGTAAGCAAAAGAACACTTATCATATTTTTAATATTTATGGAATTTAAAAGGTCTTTGAAATCATAACAGTGTCGAGAACAAATCTTGTCCTTAGATTTAAAACAAAAGCATGTAAAAAAATTTTAATTATTTCTTTTTTTTGCATACTTTTTAATGTTATATAAAATATTTGAAAATTTATAAGCATCTATAGCAATTTTAAGTATGTAGCTTTTGTTATGTATTCTTAAATGTTCCACATTTCAAGTCAAGTTTGAGAGATTCTAAATCTTCATTGGCTTAAAATTACATAATGTACCATAAAATCCGATGTAAAACGTGCATCCCCTTTTTTACGAAGAAATCTGAAATATTAGTATACTTATGTACTCTTACTTATTATTATACTCTTATGTTTTGAAGTCATTTATTCAAGGTATTATCCAAGGATTTTTGAAAAAATAGTATACTTCTAGAACTACATCTCTTTTAGTTCATAAAGCAAGTCATTTCTTTTAAATAAACAGTATTTTGATACAAATAGAAGTAATTTTTTTTTTTATGTTCATCTCATTTGTTATTTTTAAAGCTATCATTTTTATACCTGGCGTATAACACATATCCTTAAATTTCCATCTTATTTTGTGTGTTAAAAGTGCACGTTATACGCCGGATTTTACGGTACTTCATATTAAAGTGTGGTATTTTTATTAATTTTTTTTTAAATTGCTTTTAATGTGTGTGTATTTATATATATTTAAAAAAATAATTTTTGGAATACTTTTATTGTTTCTAGCAATAATGATTCTAAAGCAGATCATGGATCCAATAAAGGAAGAGAGAGAAGGGAAAGTTCGAGAAGTTGGACCACAAGCTGTGTGGTCTTTATCTTCTTGTAAGCCAGGTAAAATATTTTTACTTTTCATAATTTACTTTCTGGAAACAAATTATTCTCTCCCACTGACCTTCTAACAGTAACATAATGGAGAATATCAGGGCCCCCCCTGCAAACTCAGGTTCTGGGCCCCAAGCCCAAATATGTACTTAACGTCAGTCAAGCTTTGGGTCCCCTAGAGCAGTGTTCCACAACCTTTTTACCACTGTGGACCGGTCAACATTTGTTAATTTCACCGTGGCCCGCTGAGGTGAAATCATTGATTGTTTATATTTTAGACTGTTTTGATTTAATAATTTTAACTCAATTTGAATATAAAGTGATTTAACAAGGAATATGTTTTCATAAAAAGTAGCTCAAATCCAAGAAAAATATACCACAGTAAATAATTTAATGTTTCTTGTGCGGCCCGGTACTATTTAATCCACGGACTGGGGGTTGCGGAACACTGCCCTAGAGTCCCTGGACCCTCCCGCAATGCAGGAGTGTACATGATGCCACTGCCTTTTAATATGATTCTCATTCATCTCTCTTGTGACATTCAAACAAATCCATCACTTGCAAATAATATTATCCATATTATTAGAAAGTAGCCACATTAGTTGAATTGTCATGGTTGTGAACTTGCCATTGGCGTTTTTTTTGTTTGTTAAGTTAAGGATTCGGATCTCCTCATGCCACTGAATACCCAAAATGTAGAGGTTGGTGGTACCTGTTAAACCATTTGAGTCTCAAAGTTCTCATGTTGGTGTGGTGTGAAAGTTTGGGGTGCCAACTCAGATGTGGTGTCATGACTGTGGTTCATCACCATTAGCCCTTATGCAGCTTTAGGGTTTGACGTGAATAAACAATCAATTAGCTAATATTTGCTGCCCTTAAAAATGTGATCCTTATTTGCTGGAAATGATCTCAAAAGTAATCATTAAATGAAAAATAAGATATTTCTTTGTACTTTAAAATTAAAAATAGTGCTTTTCTCATTTTCTAAATTTTTGTGCAATTTCTTTTTTTCACTAAATTTTTAAACCAATTTAGTAAAACTCGTCTGTCTTGACAAAGTGTAGTATTAAATATATGCTACAATTCTGTAGTTAAAATTAAAATATAGTAGCTTATTTGAAGATTAAATTTTTTAAAAGAAAAATGCTTAAATTTTACTTAAAAGACAAAATGCATTGAAAATGTAATAACTTTGTATAATATTGCAAAGATTATTTATTTGAATAATTATATCTAAAAGGATTTGGGGTTGATCAACTGCGTGACCAGTGTTTAGAAACATATTGGCAGTCTGATGGACCTCAGCCTCATTTGGTAAATATCCAGTTTAGAAGAAAAACCACAATTCAAGAAGTTTATTTGTATGCTGATTATAAATTGGATGAAAGTTATACACCTAACAGGTAAACTTTCCTAATTATTATAAATAATTTCAAGTGTTAAAATTTTCCATTAGTTATCAACTAAGCACTCAAAGATAATGCATATGTCATTTCTCTTATACATGCATTTTTTCAGTTGTTTTCAAAATATGAAATTAAATTGATGTGAAACTATTTTAATTAAGGAGACACAGTATGATTCAATTGACCAAAATCGGTCAAAAAATCAAATTTAATTTTTTTAGCCTAAATTTTTCTTTATATACTTTTCTATAACCTCACAAAATTTGAAAGCTCTAAACTTAAGAAACGCAGAATTATGATAGCTTTTATGTTTGTTTTTATTCACATCCCTATGGCAAATCAAAACTTTAAACTGCCGTATCTCAGAAAGATAAAATAACTATTTTGTCTTCATTTAAAATGCTAAGGCTTTGAAATTTTTTTTACTTATTCCCAATAGTTCATGTAACAAAAGTTTGTATGCATTTTTGAATCAAAGCAATACTTATTTTTTAAAAAATAATTGAAGGTAGAATTTACAGATTTTTTAAGAAATTTTCAATAAGGATTCATAAAAAGAAGTATTGTAAGAATACCAATCACGTTAACGCAAAACCCATACCAACTTTTATTATGTATAGTTTGATGTACTTGTAAATCAAATTTCATGCGTGTACGTCAATTTTTGTAGGAGTAGCATTTTAAAATCACTTAAAAAATTTCAAGTTTTTTCCTTAAAAAAATTACATGGCTAGCTTTTTATGAAATTTTAAGCACAAAATATGTTTAACAGTATACATACATAGGAGGCAACCAAAAAAATATTAAAAATCCTTAAATTAAAAATTTTTGCGTAAATCGTACCATGTCCCCTTAAATGAAAAACTTATGAATATGCACAATCTTTCACTTCACCTCCTTATTTCATAAGCAACTGAACTTGTATCCATTATTATTAATCTGCATTGTTTATTGTATCTAAATCGAAATATTATTTGATTGTTTGTAAAAGATATATTGCTGATGAGTTAGGATTTAAAATTTTATTATGATATAGGGAAAAAATCTATGAAATTAAATTAAAAGTTAAAAATGTATTTTTTTGTTTCAGTATTCATAGGTACTTCAAAGTATGATTAACCATTTCTTGATATCAGCAATATATTTCTGCTCAAAATATTAGGTTAAATCATAAACAGCTTCTGTGTGTGTGTTTTTATCAGATATTTATTTTGCTTTCATTATTCACCTTTACTATGTACGACCTTCTTCCATCTTCTTGGCAGCTTATTAATTCCTTTCTTTTAAATGTGATTGGTTTGGACTGGTGGAAATTTTTGACTAAATTATGATTTTTGGTACTTTTCCACTTACTGGCACTGGCGATAAAGTCGCCAAAAATGATACAACCAACGTCAAATGGAATAATCCTGCTGGTAAACTTTTACCACCACATTTTCTAAACAAGTTCTGGTCTTTTTTATCAGTAAATTCTTTTTCATTATACATCGAAAATGGATGGAAAACCAATAAAAACTAATATTTTTTATGTGTACCACTTGAAAAAGTTTCCGTAATGGTCCCCTACTTTCACGCAAGTATTCATTGAAGGGGAAATATCTGTTTCAGGGGGGAGGGCAGCACTAATAAGGAAAACAGCCATCTAGAATTTATTTCCTGTACTGTTGGCAATAGTTACAGATCATTTCTAACAAAGCGAATTTTTCATTTGTCGGTTTTTGCAATGTTGTCTTAGAAGCAGTGTGCAAACATCAAATTCTGTGTTTTGCTTGAGAAATCACCTGAGACACTCTGGATGCTGAATAAAGCATGCGGGAACAATTCCAGCACCAGAAGATTTTTACCTGTTTCCATGGCTGAAAATGAAAAGACATCGTTTTGTGGATCCATATGAAGTGATCCAAAATGTGATGAAGCAACTGAAGGACTTTAAAAAAACTCCTGGAATCCATTTTTTGAGAACAGTTTTATTAACATTGGAACAAGTGTGTGGATACAGGAGGGCAGTACCTTGAAGGCCAATAAGATTAAATTATTGTTCTATTTTTTAATAATTTGTAATTGACCTCTTCCAAGAACATTTTGACTTATCTGTATATTGTGTGTTGTTACCAATAATGTCAATTTGACAAGATTTGCAACAGCGAAACAGAAAAGTACCTGATTTTCTCTTCAGAATTGAAGAATTTTCAAATCAAAAATTTTTTTAAGGAATAGGAATGGTGATAGTTTTTTGGAGCTAAGTCTAGAGATTAAACAAGCTGTGGTAAAACGCTCTTTCTAAGCTCAAGAATATTTTTAGTCACCTTTGCACTATCTGGTCGCACATTGTTGTGTAAAAGAACACCATTTTTATGATTGACTAGTACAAGACACTCTTCATGGAATTTCTCTTTCATTCATTGTAGCTGCTGAATATATGCATCCACAGTAATTGTTAATTTGACATCAACTCATGATGAATATCTTAACAATCTCACCACGCAGAGAAAAACTTGTTCTATGGTGGTTTACTTTTGGAGCTGGTAGGGGTGCTTAATTGTTGGGAAGCCACTGTCTATATCAATAATATCCTCATAACCCATTTATCATTGCTCCTGTTATTATTTCTAAAAAAAAGTTCAATTTTTATTGTGGGAGTGGATTTGTGGCAATTGACATACAATGTTCCTTATTTTGTCCTCTGAGATTTTGAGGTACCTATACTTCTAATTTGCTAACTTTCTTTAATTTCTCTAAGTAGCAGCAAATAGTTGATCATGATATATTCAACTTTTATTGACTGACATGGATTTTGCTCCAATGTTACAAATATGTCCCATCCTCCACTTTGTTTTTTAAAGTTGTATCTCCAGAATGGAATTCAGAAAAGGAATTTCTATTTACCTGATCCATTTTTCACCCTTTATTGTATACCCTGCATATTTTTTCAGCTGTTGCCTTAACATTAGCCTTACTTAAATTTTTACCTGAGAAATGTGTTCTTTTTCATTCGAAATTTCAAGGTAAGGAAAAACAGTTTAATGAAATGTGCAGCACACAAAACAGTTTCAGAAGACTAATTATACCTTTATCTATTTAGTGAAAGCAAACTTATTTATCCCAGTTTCTCATAGTGAACAGATATGAATGATAGATTCTACCTAGCTGGAAGTTATTTATGATTCAACCTAATATACAGAAATATCAAAGCTAATTAAATGTTTAATTATAAATTTGAATTTAAACTTTGTAATTTAGTGGTGATACATTTTGCTAGTAATATAAATGATTGCATAAAGTAAACAAATATCACTTTTAGGATTTCAATCAGAGCTGGTACACATTTCCATGATCTGCATGAAATAGAAGTTGTAGAGTTGAATGAACCAAGTGGTTGGGTGAAAATTTCCTTAAAAGATGCTTCTGATCAACCAATTAGAACTTATATAGTGCAGATAGCAATTTTATCAAATCACCAGAATGGAAGAGACACTCATCTACGACAAATAAGAGTTCATTCTCCTGTTGAGAATTACTGCTTTGCTGCAATAAAGTTTCCAATGCTTACTAATGTAAGTTGTGCTGCTTACAGTACTATAAGATAAGGAAGAAAAAATCATTACTTTTTATAATAATTTGTGTTTG
The DNA here is from genome assembly GCA_019973955.1 of Trichonephila inaurata madagascariensis. Classification (NCBI taxonomy): domain Eukaryota; kingdom Metazoa; phylum Arthropoda; class Arachnida; order Araneae; family Nephilidae; genus Trichonephila; species Trichonephila inaurata. Next base: position 11,881 of record BMAV01026046.1, on the reverse strand, counting down.
ATTTTTTTCATTCAAAAATCTTGTATATATTTTATTTTCTGCAAAGCCTATTTGTTGTGTATTTAGTGAATTTGTGGCATTATGAAAATTGTAATATTTCTATGATGTTTCCTGTGATTAAATTTTTTGTAAATTTAACTGTCTGCATTAATAAGTTCTAGTATAAATGAAATAAATCAGATGTATTTCTTTCTTTATCTGATATATTTATATGAAAAAGTAAAATATGTGTATGGTCAATATATATTGAAGATGGTTTTAAAAAAAAGACTACTATTACTTTTCTTTATACAATAAAGTGGCTAAATAAATTAGTATGCATATGAATAATAACTAACAAAATATTGTAATTGGGAAAAAAAATTGCTTAAAAAATCTGCTAGTAAAAATTACATTTTATTGCTTAAAAATAAATTTCACTTACACACATAATTTTATAAGGAGAATCAAATTTCTTAGAACCTTGGTAACAAAAATTTTTATGTCCTAACACTGTATAATGTTCATGTATAAATTCTAAGCAAGACTTAAAAAATGTTTTTATTGGGATGCTATTGGCTGATGATGTAGAATGGACTGCTTTGTTAGAATTTGAAGTATTTCATTAATATATTATACATCAGATTTTAATAGAAATTGTTTGTGTGTATATAGCAATTTTTATTTCCAACATTTTCACTCACTCTAAGTAGAACAACATTAATCATATTTCTTTTTTGTAATAATACAAACGGTACAAATAGTACAAATTTTGTTTTGCTGATAGATATAGGGTGAATGTCACTGTATGGAAACATCCCTTGATATACTGAAATGGATTTTTGAGTCTTTATACCAGGCTGCTGGGTTAATCTCTTTTCAATAACTTTGTTATGCTACAATTTAATTTTGAAAAATATGCTATTTTAGAACAATAAATGTTAAATTATCTATGCATAAATAAAATAATTAAAATACAAATTATCTATACTACTGTAATCCTTTTACTATCACTGTAAAAGAAACTTCTTAACTACTTAAAATTTTTCTCCATCTATATACTGCAATAGGGTATGCAAATTATGAGTTTTTATTAACTTACAAGGGGAGGGCATGACTAAAGAAATTCATTTCAGGTCGAGACTTGGTGCAATAGTAGTACTCCTTTAAGGTGTTTAATCCTCAATGTAATTCCACCGAATGGCCAGTCAATTCAGAGAAAATAGCATTCAAAATTCATGCTTAGCTTTTATACAATTAAGTTTCAATTTCCTCCAACGATTCTGTAGCATAGTTGGGAGAGCCC
>BMAV01026046.1:0-10496 GCA_019973955.1 Trichonephila inaurata madagascariensis | reverse complement strand
AAGTTTCAATTTCCTCCAACGATTCTGTAGCATAGTTGGGAGAGCCCCTAGTTACTATGCGGGAGGTCAGGGTTCTATTCATGCAACAAACTTTTTTTTTCAATTCTTTTTTCAAATTAAATAAATTTATTTGTGAAAGTTTATTAAATATTTAACGATATCATATGTAATTATGTTGTATTTTAAGTAAAAAAAATTACTGTAATTATACAAATATTTATATTAAATTTTATAAATATATTTTTATATTAATAAATAATATTTTTTTATAATAAAATATATATAATAAATATTAAATGATATTTTACATAAAAATTAGTTACAACAAGTTTTATAATGTGAAATACAATATACTATAAATAAAATATTATATATAATAAAAATATGTGTCTTTTTATATATTATTAATTTAATTATTTTATAAAATATTTGATAAGTCCTTTTTTAAATAAATTTATTTATGTAATTTTAATAAATTTATTTAAATAATTTAATTGATAATAAATAATTTAAATAATAAATTTAAATTTTTTACTTTATAAAATACAAAATAATTGCTTAAAGTATCATTTAATATTTAATAAACCTTTTATAAATAGATTTATTTAATTTGAAAAAATAATTAAAAGAATTGAAAAGAAAAGATTATTGCGTGAATAGAACCCTGACCTCCCGCATAGTAACCAGGCGCTATCCCAACCATGCTACAGAATTGTTGGAGGTAAGGGAAACTTAATTGTATAAAAGCTGAACATGAATTTCGAACGCTATTTTCTCCAAATTGACTGGCCATTCGACGGAATTACATTGGGGTTTGAATACCCTATAGCAGTACTACTGTTGTTACACAGAGTCTTGACCCAAAATGAATTTCCTTAGTCGTGCCCTCCCCTAGTTAGACACATGCCATGCCTGCCTGCAGCACTACTAATTGCTAAGTAAAGGGAGAACTGAATGCTGCTTTGAAGTACTTGAACTCCTTTGCCGTGCAATTGTTTTGCTTGAGCAACTTAAGTATGCCTCAAGGAAGAATATGAGCATCATTCCAGTACATTTCTGAGTTCGATTGATGAAGAATTGTTCCATTAGAAAATGTAGATTTTCCTTCCTAGAAATTGATAATTGTGCAGAAGACAAGCAGAAAGGGATCAATGGAAGTAGGAGAAAACAATTGTATCAAACTTGATGTATTATTACAAGTGGTGACACTACCATATTGTGCCAATAGTAATGATGGATCACCCTGCAACATTAGACACCATATCACAACAAATACAGTATTTTGCACAACTGATGTCTCCTCATCTTCTCAGCACAGTGAAATGTCCAAGGTTTCAATTGCTGCAATTACTTTCACCTCAAATATTTGCATCTATAAAAGTTCATTGAATGGTCGGCATGGACATCCAAATGACAAGGCATTTTTTTACATACAAATTGTGTTTTTCCTGTATTAGAATACCAGAGTGCGCGCATGGGCGACGCAATGCCCCCTGATGAGGGTTCTAATGCTTGCTACAAATTCTAAAACTTTTGGATACAAAAAATTTATAATTCCTTCTGTAGATTTTAGTATTTACAAATTCTATTTTATAAGTATCATGCAATTCGATATAAAACGAAATGCAAAACATAAAATGTCTTACCTTAGTTTAGCTCGCACTAAGCAGTGTAAAACATATCATACAAAAAAGTCTTTAAAATCAAAATAATTTTAGATAAAATAGTTGTGTGAATATGAATTCTTTTTAGAAATGAATCTTAGTTCCAAAAATATTTTAACATAATATCACTAGAAAAATATGGCCCTATAATCCTTTGAAGGGCAATGGTTGGAAATTTAATCACTTTTTAAAATTTTAAAAATAAAAAACTTATGAGATTTTAAACAATAGTCATGTAAATCGATTTTTATTTCTCTCTAGCATCAATAGATCGCAGCACCCAGCCAGAATTAATGAAGTTTTATTTGAAAAAGAATTTTTGTGTTTGTGATTAATTCTTTCAAAAAACCACCTGTCCTTCAAAGGGTTAAGCGAGTCATATCCTAAACATGCACTTAAAATGAAAGTTTATACAAATATTGATGTGATTATATATATATAGAGAGAGAGATGTGAAACGCTTATTATGTAACCAAAATAGACTTTTGAACACTCATCCTGTCGACCTGAAATCGAAGTTTTGAGATACTTGATTTGTTCCAAGCCAACCTGTGTGGTCCTAATTCAAACGAAACCATATGGCAGTGTAAAATATTTTATAGTAATTGTGGGTGATTTTTTTTTTCTCTGACATGTATTTTACTCATTATAAAAAACAAAAATTAAGTGTTTGATGTATTTTTTCAATTTAAAGATAAATATGAAAATTTAACTGATAAAAGAGTTTAAAAATTGTCACTGGGTTAGAATTGGTGAATATGCAACTAAAAACTTATCTAGCCAGCCAGGGAATATATCATGAAAAAAACCATTCCATGCAGTAGTGAAAGTAATGATAAAGCAGAGAGAAACACATTTTTCTATAATGGGCTAGATATTTAACATATGAGAGTAAACTTAAATTAAAATTTTAGGCAGCAGCTATTAGAAGTAGTATTACTCATGTTTACAGGTATCAAATGTAACAATCAGTAAAGGGAAAGAAAAAATTTCATTAGAAATCCGGACTGGTAATAAACTGAAATAATTTTAAAATGTTCGCTGTGTGGCTTATTTTTAAGTTTCGAAAGAAATGAGAAATTTATTTTAAGTTCCAGGAAGACTTGGACAAATGTTAGTGTGTTCTAGAGAAAAGAGGTGATGTCGCATTTTTATGATGTAAAAATCAAAAAGTATTTGAAGAAAGATCAGTTAATTTTAATAAATCTTCAAAGGGTAGTAATTATTTAGGTAAAGCGGAAGTCAAAACTTGGAACAATGACTTGTTTTAAGAAATATCTCCAGAAATAAACGAGATTAATCAAAATACAGAAATCATCTAGTCCAGTATCATCTAGCTTAGTTAAGAATGAGTCTGCAGCAATCAAAAAGGATCACCAGTTTCATTTCAGACCATACCATTGCATCAAGCACGTGAAAACCAGCTCCCAGTACTTGAATTGAACAATGAGGTATGAAACCAAATCTGTTAGATGTTCAGAAAGGCTGAAACCTAAGCAGACGTTGGTTCATTTAACGGAAAACGTATCCAACTCTTATTTTGAGGCAAGAAATAGGGCCAATTAGGAAGAATAATGAAGGATGAACTGGATTTGTTAAATATACATAAAGTTTGGAAAATAGTAGACAAGCCCCTACAAAAAATAATAAAAACCAAACGGGTATATACAGTAAAATACTTTTAAACATGAAATAATATAACAGTTCCAACAAACTACTATGTATTTTCATGCATTTTTTCTCTCTTAACACAAACAGATGTCCTTTCTGAGAATGAAGAAAATACGGAAAACACCAGCTGCGCAAGCGAGATTTATGAGGGGTGTGCAATGAAAGAGAGGTGGTTTCACATGCTTCATAAAAAGGAGGCTAACTTGACTTTGAAATACCCTGTAGTATAAGCCAATTTTCTTTATCTTTCTTTCACCCTCCACCCCTTACAAAAACATTTAATCTCATCAGTTGGCTTTGGAATTCCGCAATGAGTATATCACAGTATGAATAAAAATCAGTGAGTTTGGTTCGTATGTTTTTCTATTATAGAATTTTTGTTCAAGTACAATGACAAAGAGCTCGGAGGGAAAGCAAACTGCTATTTGGCTTAAAACGAAGAGGATGCTACTTAAGGCTGTTGATCAAAAACAGAAGACAAAAATGGAAATCTGTAAAGATTTTGGTATTGCTAACTCTGTATTATCAGCTGCAATTCACAGAAATGATTGAAATTAGTAAGTTTGAGCCAGAGTTCTACGTAAATAAAATGTACTGTAAAAAATTTAATTTTGTTAAATATATGGCGTTTTTTTTGCAATATCCTTTAGCATGAAAAGATATTTCAGTTTCGCATTAAATGATTTCCATTATAGTTTAAAACAAGATGATAAAGGGAAAAATACGAAACAAAGCTTGTAGTATCTAATTTTAATCAAACAAAAAATAAATTGTTTGGAACCCTTTCGTGAGTTGAACATATAGAATCTTTTCGATTATTAGTTGCTCTTGCAACTAAATTAAAAATTTTTTATTGTTCTTTTATATAAAAAATGCATTTTTTTATTCAGTGATTTAGAGGAAACTGTGTACATATTACCTTCACCTGGTTGTGAGATATGAATTGGAGATGACAAAAATTGTAAACAGAAAAAGAGTATGATTTGCAACAGTCAAGTAGAAACTAGTACATGCAAAAAGAGTTAGTAATAATTGTCTTAATCCAAATTAGGATCAAGGCAATTAGCTCCTTATAATTGTGTGTCTATTAAAACTGATTATAAGAATATTCTTATATAATGTATGTAAATGATTTAGCTAGTTTTTATATTAATGATAAAATGCATCAAGATATTGTAGCCACCTTTAATAATGTTTTTGAAGTGCTTGCGAACAAAATAAGTTTTTAGGCATTGAAATTGAAAAACATAAGAATGGTGTTAGTTTATCACGTCTGTATATATACACTGAGTGGCCAAATTATTAGGACCACTTGTGCGGTGATCAGCTGCAACGTAGTTACCGCTAGTGGGCGAGATGGCTATTAAAAGGAAATGCAGGAATAGTGAGGCTTCAATTGCACTGTGTTGCTTGTAAAGAAATAGGGGGAATTTTTTGTAATTTAGCTGTGTTTGAACATGGGATGATTGTAGATGCTCAAAATGTTGGAACCAGTATCAGAAAAACGGCTACACTTGTGGTGTTTGAGAACACAACAGATATAATTGTTTACCGACAATGGATACTCAAGCAGAAAACTGGGTCTCAACGTCACACTTGGAGTCATCATGGGTTACTGAAGTCCACTTGGAAAGAAGAAAGGCGAAAGTTGTCCACTCCAACAGAAGAACAACTGTACTTCAAATTGCAGAGAATCTTAATCAAGGAACAACTGTGATCGTCTCTGAAAAAACTGTTTGTCACACATTACATCGTATAGTTTATGGTACTCAACAACCTGTTTGAATTTTTCTGCTATTGGCTTTAAAAAAGAAAAGACGTCTTTAGTTCGCAAAGAAGCACCTATCATTACATTTATTTTAGATTTGACCAAACGGTTTGAATATTTACAGTTCTACTTAAGCATTTATGTTGTAATTCGATTGAAACTGTAAACCTTTTTAAAAACTCTTATTTTGGTTAAACTTATTTCTTTTGGAAAGTTTTTTTTTAACTTAAATTAATATTTGTTTTAATTTCTCTTTCAGTAAATTTTGGCACTATCTTAGCAATGTTTTCTTAATTTTGCATTTAAAAGCACCACCAGGGTTTGATCTTTAATTTTCTCTCATTTTTTCAACAGTTCACCGCAATAAAAATCATAACATAATCAACAGAGTGAAATGAAACAAACTTGTTATCTCTTATCAGCAGGCAATTGGAATGACTACTTTTGGAAGGCACCGTATTTTGGACAAAAAATTCAGCACCACAGGGTAGCTATTGTACGGGGCAATTAACTGGCAAATAGAAGGGTGACAGAGAACTTCTGTTGCTTACGGTCCTATTTTTTCTCAGAAGGGGAAACAGCTTTCGAACCCTTGTTGACCATGAATGTACATTGAATCTTTTGGATGTAATAAAAAAAAAAGAAGAGATATTCAAAGTGTTTTATTCTCCTTCATCGGACATCTCTGGAAAAAACTGCTGACTAAGGGATATTGTCATTTGCAAGCAAACATTTTTTTCTGTTCTAAGCATTTTCTGCATTTTACTTTAAATGGTCTTTCTTACAAGCCACTTTGAATAGGAATTTATTTAAATGCTTTCCCAAGTCTATACCATGCCTTGTTTCCTTATTATTTTGAGTGAAACGATACTTGGTTTGAAAGATTTCTAATAGTGGAAAAGATGTGGTATAAAGATGTAGAACTCAAGGAAAATTTTTTTTAACTGTTTGAAGTGTGTGACAAACAATTTTATAAATGTGAAAGCGAACTCTGTTAATAAGACTATTTATAACGTTTTGTGACTTTCTGCTTACATGTGTTGGGGCCCCTGTAGCTTGGGGGTCCCATATCATTGATACAGCGGTAGCTACGCCCCTGGGTATGTTAGGTTGGAGAGAGACTATTCCTAAGGCAAAAGAAAAGCTGTGTGATTAGGCGATTTTTCTTGTGTAACTTACTTTTGCGAGACCACACCCTATCGGTTGTTTGTCCGTTGGCATACAGTTTGAAATTGACAGTCTTTGGATAAAATCTCTAGTAATAAAACTTGACTATTAAAATTATTTGAACCAGGATTTTATTGAGGCCGAATCGAAAACAAGACGAGGTCTCCCCGCCAAAAGTCTTGGGCCCCTGCCTTAAAATGCCTCCAGTGTTACCCCAGTTTTGAAATTGATCACCATAATATAGCGTTTGTACTCGCATTTGATAAGAAATTCAAAGCTAGAGACTATCATGAAGACAATCAAAAGTCTACTAATAAATATTTTCAAGAATAGTTTTATTCAAATAAATGCAAAAAGTTCACACAGAAAAGAATCACAAAAAAAGATAAAAAAGATATCCATATTTAATAAGGGGAAAACAATTTGAACAAAAATATCAGAGCCAAAGCGTAAATAAGATTCTGAGAAATGACTGCCACATTAGCTCCACTCATGATTTCATAATTTGGAGCCATGGTGGATCCCAAATGTAAGCCTGCTGCATGATGAGTTGTAGCTGCAACATGGTAGGTGGGGAGAGGCATTTCGTTCTCCGAGTTGGTATCTCTCTTATGACGAGTAACATACCTGATATCATTACTCTCTTCGCTTACTAAGCTACATGCTTCGTTAGATAAGGAAATGGATGGATTACTGAGATTTCTTCGGAACATCACGGCTTCTTCACCACAGATATCTCGTATACCATCATCAATGCATCTATTACCACTGTCACCGTGCCTAAAAATGAAGAACAGATTAAACACAACTCATGCACAAATAAAGCATCAAGATATAAGGAGAAGGAATCCGGTCTAAATTCAAAGCCTAAATTAATCAGAAAAAAGCAAATGTAAAAAAAATAAATAAATAAAAAATTTAAGTGTAAATATAACTTAGTTTGCGCAACAGACCATGAGGGCCAAGACCTACTGTGCCCAACTTAGTATACCTTGGGCCATTAAGTGCATGAGCAGATGTTCCGGTCAGTCTGACGCAAAACCCACAGTGTTCAATTCCCAAGCAAGTTGGAAACTCATTTATCAACCCATTGAAGGGAGGAAAGGTTGAGTCAACCTTGCTCAGACCCAGGTTTGAATCTCAGACCTGTGGTGTGGAAGCGCGATGCACTAACCACTCAGCCCCACTGGGCTTCAGTGTAAATGCATATATTGAGAAATGAAAGACTGTTTTACACATTTAACAATTATAGCACAAAGTTCATAATGATTGAAATAGATACTAAACTGTTTTTGATAAAACAAATTTTATTATATTAAAAAGTTGAGTTTATGAAAATTCTTGCCCACAGTTATTTTATGCAAAATACAGATCCAATAAGTTCATTAGCCATATTTGATCAAGATTTCAGACACATATTAATACCCTAAAGTAACAAAATATTACATATGTATATCTGATCTAAAAGTTAGGAGAAGAAAGAAAATGTAAATACACTCTTTAAAAGTGAAATTGCAACTCCAAGAAATAATGCACATAACGTCATGCAAATTTCAGGAGCTCCTTGTTGTAGTCTGCGGCTCTTTATACAATCTATGGGTAAAGGAGAAGTTCATCGAAATCTCGCACGTAAGCCGATTAGTAGAGTGATGCACCATCCAGTTGGAGAATGAAGTTGTGTCAAGCAACTGTGCCATCAACCAAAGAGTTACCATATCCAAATAAGTGGCACCTGTAACTGTTTTGCTCGTGAAAAAAGAAGGGGTTGAACACTGCACAGAACACATTCGTCCTAGAGCAGGGATGGTGAACCAGTGGCGATGGCACGCGACACAATATTTTGGGCACACCACAGATCAAAACAGTTTGCATTTTGGTTGAAAAATAACAAAGTTCTCTTTATGAAGTATTACGAACAAACATGAGTGTTTGATTGCTGAGCGCTCACTCGTTTGTTATTGTCTTGCCTTAGTTAAGTCGTGGACTACTTTGGCTAATGATGCAAAGTTTGTCTACACATAGCATAGTCAATTTCGTTGATACAATTGTATTTTAAATTTTATGTTATATTTACTATTTGTTACTCTTATTTAACATGGCTAGTTTAGCAGAAAAACAAAAAATGTATTATAGTAAGTGTAACAGAAAATTTCAAACTTGGTGGACCTAGAAATATCGCATGATTAGTAAATGAAACAAAACAGGATGGGTGTTATGTTTAGGAACAGTGATATATAAGAAGTTGACTGTGTGTGTAAAATGGCATTTTTAAACAAAAATTCCTTTTGTCAAAAAAGTGAATGAGAGCAAAAAGAATTAACAGCTTAGAAACCGTTTGGTAGATTACTCCAATTCAGCATGCATCCTGCTAAAAGTGACTAACATCTTATCAGGGGCGTAGCTACTGCCATATCCTGTAGTATCAATGATCCACGCTATTGGGGCCCCAACAAGCATAAACAAGAAATCGTGGTACTGAAAAAGAGCCCCCAATGAATTTTGATATTGGGCCCACTAAAGACTAGCTATACCAGTTCATCTTACAATCCTAATATAAGTTGTTTGTCACTTATGTGCAACAAAGAAGTCACACTAGTGTTGCTTTATAATTTGAATTATACGTGTATATAACTAAAATATTTACTACATTTATATACAGTGCAAAATGTATTTTTTCATTGTAAATAAAGAGTTTTAAGTTTTTAATATTTCATTTTTTATTTTTCTAATAATCACGAATCAAAATTATTTGATGGCAGGTCTATACTTCATTAAACATTTCTTTACAAAAAATGATACGTTGATTCATAAGGATTCGCCACCCCTGCACTAGGGGAATCTCGCACATGCACTGTGGCTATCGTCTGCATCTCTTCTGTCAGGAGCGAGACAAACTTTAAGAGAACATCTACCTTATGATTCACTAAGGGGATGCGTGTCTATGACTGTCATAGTTATACTGCATCAGAAAAGTGTATACTTCATTATGAATCCTCCTGTGTCGCTGTTTTCGAACAAGAGCAAGAAAGGTTTCCACTATTGGATGCTCTTTGCGATATTTGGCGACGTCTTTTGATTTCATGATCTTGATCACACATTTACCGATGCATAAGTAACAAGTTTTAATATTTACTTTACAGTATTGTGCATTTTTTCTTACATTCTTTAAAATTTCAGGCAATTCATTATTACATCTACAGTGGTTATCTATGGCAATTACATTTTTTTTTACTCACTTGCAAGCTATCCTCAGAACTTTGTCATCATAATGATCTTGACCTGGAAAGCCGAGCTCAAGAATTTCTCTGAAAATGGGTCTCAGACATTGACCATTTACCACAGCTGCTCTTACGAAGACACAATTTTGGTGTTTGATATACACTAAAAAAAAATAAAGGAATTAAGTATATTGTAATGCGTTTTATTAGAGTGCTATTTGACCTATACTAACAAAATACTTCTTTTTTTTTTATCACAGTAACTCAAATTTATGAGCTTAATTGTTTGTTAATTTATTTAAACCCCAGCATCTTCCTAAACTGGGTTCATTCCTTTCAGTACAATATATAACATTAATAGTTTGAAGTAACAGGATCTAAATTTTAACTTATGAAATATATTCATACAAAATAATACATTTGATGCTGCCCAGCCAGTATGGTGGATATGACCCTCGGCTTGTAACCAAGTGGGTTCGGGTTCAAATCCCAAGTAAGACAGGGTTGTGTATCTTCTTCGGGAAAAGAAGTCGGATTTTTGCCTGTAAAGGATTCCCATCTCGAATGGAAAGCAGCATGCCCCTTCTGTTATATGCTGGGATCATCATTTGTAATAAATGTCTGTATTCTTTTGTTTGTGTATTGTATGTTTCTGCTCTTGCACTTATATTTTTATATGTATCCCATGTTATGTACAAAAACACATGACAATAAAAATATATTTGATAAAATAAAGCATTGAAAAAATAAAAGAAAACGATTTTATTGTAATCTATTTCTCTCATGAAAAAAAAAAAAAATAGAATTAAAGTATTTAATCATGTGTCAAAAACTTATACAAATTGCTCACATATAATACAAAATTCAGTACTAAAAATGTATAGAACCTGAATAATATGCAAGAAACTCACAAAGGTGAAATACAATATATATGTTACCGGCAAAGTATGAAATGCCTAGGCATTCTATAGAATACCTGACGTTTTTAGGCAAAGTATGAAATAGGAG
>BMAV01026043.1:0-37555 GCA_019973955.1 Trichonephila inaurata madagascariensis | reverse complement strand
TGGGCTCGAACTCATGAAATGCCTGTCATGTTCCAATACTTTGACCTCTGGGCTACCGCAGCCCCTAACAAACTTTCAAACCACGCGGACTATGAGTAAAGCACCTCATAATTCTGAGCAACGGTTAAATGACGAGGACTGCTTTTTAGCTGGTAACCTTAACCACTTCTACACGTGAAGACTTTTGAGCGTTGCAAGCCAATCACTCTACACGGGGAGTTTTCGTTAGCACAAGGGACTCAATTTCACGAGCACAGAAACAGTGGTGGGGGGGCGGGCGGGAGTTCATGATAAAGACCGCTGTGACGATTAGGAAAAAGATTCCTGCAATTCTTCGATGTGCTTTAACCAAATAAATCGATCTAACTTAACGATTACTCGTTATATCAGTGCTTTTCAAAGTTTCAATATTCGCGACCAAATATTCAATCATAGTTTTCATCGCGCCCCCCTCATACAATAACAATGTATTGAATTCAATAATACTATACTTTGACGTGAAAATTACGATACGACTTTAACCTCTTAAGAGGCTCCGGCGTATATAGACGGCTCACGCAGCTAAAGCGTTAATTTCCCCGGACGTATATATACGTCTTTTCGAAGAACGATCTTTTCTGTGCACTGCTATCCATAAAACTATTCCGAAGGCTTTGGGATGAAATAAGAGGACCTTGACAATGTTTGCGAAGGATTTACTTATTTCAGATTGGAAAACGGTTGGTATTGGGAAGGAAATCGCGTAACTTCTAATCGGTAGAGTTAAGGGATTAATTATAAACCATACCACACATACAAACACAAGATAAGTGTTAGTTGTTTTTTTATATTAGTTTATATATGATATATAATCCCATAGGGTCACTGATAATTATTAAACTTGTTCTTAACTTAGTATTGTTAAATTAATCATAAAATACATTGTGTAACACTGATACATTTATAAGTGTAAATGTGTATTTCAATTTTTTTGATGTCAGAATGTATTTTGTTTGTTTACTTTCAGTAAGTTAATAATTTTTTTTATATAATCTTTTGTTTTCACCTTTTCAATATGCTCACACCCCCCTCATAGAGTTGTCTCGCCCCCCCCCCAAAGGGGTGCGTCCTACAGTTTGAGAAACGCTACGTTACATAACAATCTCTATCAAAGTTAAAATTTGAAAACACCCTACGTTTGAAAGGAAAACATCCAACACGGCAGCGGGATACGAAAAGTTTTACGAAACGAATAAAACGAACTGAACAAAGTTATCGAACGATTCCCTCTCTGGCATATTTCCCCGTGTCTGGAGCACTTTTAAATGCAGCGAAAAAGAAGCGGCATTTAAGATAAGCAGCTTCGGATGCCCCCTCGAATTGTTTGAAAGATGTCAAGCATGCCATCTATCATCTCCATTGTGCTGCTTCCCCTAATGCTGAGCTATTTATAGAAAGGTTTGTGAATGATAGAAGAATTACTTTTCCATATGAAATATGAGAAGTATCGCTCTTTATTATATTTTGAATACAAAGGAACCTCGGCATTTTCCGTTTTTCCAAAATAAATGCCAAGCCAGTCGATAAGGAACAGTCGAAATTCTTGGCCTCTCAGCACCGTATCACGTAATTCCAAACCTTCTTAAATAAGATCACATTTTGGATTTTTGAAACCGTGAGCTCTAGAAGAAAACAAATTTGAAATTTTGAAATTTAATTCGAGTTAATTGCTTACACTTTCTTAATTATTATTCGAGACAAGAACATAAATTTGATTTTATGAGTTAGATAATTTTATAAAGAATTGGTCATGGTGTTTGTTTTTTATTGGCGCCAATTACTTTTTAATTCTGTTTTTCAAGCACAGGCTATGTAAATAATTGGTATAAATTTATGTTGCAATATGTAACACAATGCAAATATTAGTTGACAATATTTAGGAAACAGCTAAAGAGAAGATCGCTAGATCATATTGAAAACCGTAAGGGAGTGGAGGAAATATCGTTCGGGATTGTTAATGCCGACCTTAGTTAAAGATAGAAAACCGATAAAAATGAGAGATTTGTGGACTAAAAAGTTTAAAGAGAGCAATCAGAACTGTACATAACTTCGAATGTAGGCATAATTTATTTGTATAATTCATTTTACACATTCATAATGCTGTATGTTGTACAAAGCAGTCAATTTTGTTTTCGTGAACTCGTGAGAGAATCTCGTCCCGGTGACTGAGACATGAAAAGACACGTGTTATATTTCAAAACAAATTTAATTTTTTTTAAAAAAAATTATATTTTTCAATTCCCACTGTTAGTTCACACTCTCTATTTATTTATTTATTTTTATTGGTGGAATTTTCAATCAATAAAATACATTTTAAAGCGCTCCATTGAGCTGAAATTTTATATACATGATTATTTTGAATAACAATACAGCAATTTAATTATAATTAAAAAATTAATTGATTAAAACTAATTATTTAAAGAATTACAGCCACGTTGGCAGCATTTTTGGTGACTTAGTGACCCTTTTGGCGACTTGTGTCAAAACTTGAAAAGGTTTTTTTCTTACGTTTTAAAACATTCTTTATAATTAAAAATTTAATTGATTAAAATTAATTATTTAAAAAATTACAGCCACGTTGGCATTTTTTTGGTGACTTAGCGACCCTTTTGGCGACTTATGTCAAAGCTTGAAAAGGTTCTTACGTTTTAAAGCATTCAGTTGAACTGAAATTTCCATATATACGATTGTTTTGGATGACTATAAGATACTTTAATGATAATTAATAAACATTAATTACCATTTAATGTTGTGATTCTGTCCTATGAATATACATATTTATATTAATTATTACTAGTTCATAAAAAGTAGCTAAAATAAAATTTTTTTTTATTGAGTAGGAATTGACTTAATTTTTTTTTATATTACTTGTTTTGTTTAAAAACAGAACCATAAACTTGGTGTGTCAAACTTCCATTTGTTTTGAAAGCAATAAAGCCACGGCAGCCTAGTGGTTATAGTCACGAACTCGTGACCGGTGTTTTGCGGGTTCGAGTCCTAGTACCACTGATAACCCATCAAGTAGATGAGGCCGGCGTACGTAAAATTTGTCAAGGCTCAATGTCCTCTCATGGGTGTAAACAGCAATAAAAACAGAAACTCAATAAAAAAAAGATGCATCAATGGAATATTGTTTATTGAAAAAATATACTAATAAGTATTGATATTACAGTTCGATAGCTCCCCATGAGTTTGTGATCATTGTAACGTTCCCACTACACGGCTGTGAATTGGCTTCTTTTATGAACCACACGTGCAATGACATCTGCCCCCTTTTAAAATATTGCTCGGTCTTGTCTTGGACATAGCCCCGGACACCTTTGACACCACGAGAAACCTCTACTCCGCCCACGAACCGTTTGTAACTTGAAAATAAAGACGCTGGCCCTATCTTCCCGAAGAGTCGGCGATAGAGATGGCAGACAAAAAACGGGAGATGGACTGAAAACTTCACTGACAACGCACGCAAAATTCCACCCTCACAAACCACATCATTTGAACTCTAATAATCCCATTAATAAGTTTAGTAACTTCAATGTATATTCTGTAAATAATAGCTGTGACGTAATCATTATCACGCTACCTTTATTTATCTCGAACGTCACATCATAAATATTGGGCGCCTACATTCGTTTTTCTTCCATTAAATAATGATATAATACGTATTTTGCATTTAACGTTGTATGATATATATGGACTTCTTTTTACATTACAAATTAGTCTTGAAAATACGAAGCGTCTTTTTTACATTAAGATATTCATTGACATCCACATTTCGTTAATTGACGATAAATGAGTAAGTGAATATTAACGACGTTTTATTCAGCTACTCTAGGCTCTTTAGTGACGGACCTCGTAATTTTGAACCTTGATCAAGTGACGAGAGCAACACCTGATCTGGCATCCCCTCACTTAACTTCCACACCATACAGACGGGTGGACGTTTCAGGGTCGATAGATTCAACGTTCATTGTAGAGGTGGAGATAAGTGGTGTCGCCATCTATCGTGTAGAAGTCCAACCTGCCTCAGGCTCTGGCAACTTTCCTTCCTTCTGTTCGGGAAGGACACGACGACAACAGATTCAACGTGCATCGCCAGCCTCCACGGCTCGAACTCGTAACACGTCGCCGCGAGTTCGTTACTTTGACAACAAGGCTAAAGCGTCTTATTTGATGATGAAAGAGAAGTCAATTGTTAACGATGTGTATTTTTCACTGACAAACATCTTTCTGAGAAGTCAATATACTAATAAAAACTGTCTATATTTTATTATGTACTCACTAGCTATCTAACAAATTGTCGTACTTGACCACTTTTAAAATTAAAGTAGTACAGCATGTCTTTTCACCCGTATAAAGATTTATTTTTGCATATTGAAATCATACTTGAATGAGTCAATCTCGACGCGAATTGAAACCCATCAATCGAATCTGATATATATACTGACCTTGGTAGCCAAAATTCTTTTTACACAATTTTGAACAAAACATTGTTTTCCTTTTTTATTTTAAATTTTAGATGCTTTCCAGGAAATTTGCATTAAATTTAATGGCTTTATTCTTCCTCGATTTATTTGAGAAACATCTATCTTTGATATAGAAAACTTTTTCATGAAGCACTGGTATGCTCTGTTTAGTTCTTTTTTAAAAAAAAGGCGAACTACTTTTTCGTACAGCAATATGAATAGCAGCAAGATGTATCGTTCCGCCTCCATTCGGAGGCGTCCCAAGCGTTTCCTCGAAAAGTTCAGGATTCTTTTGATGACGGATGATTGAATAAAATTTTTTATTTGCAGAACGCCTTCCAATGAGATTGGATTCCTTTTCAAAAATTTAATTTGTTTTTCTCTTCTCCATCAAAAGTCTTTTTTCTGTCTTATCTTTTTTTTTTTTTGCATTCGCTTACGGCACCATATAAAAAGACTAAGAAACAACCATGTCGGTGACATTCTTTGAAAACATTTGAGCGTATTAATAATATCCATAAGTTAGTAATCACTGAACACGTGTTAAAAAGTAGTAAATTATTGTCAAATTGTCATTTGTACAATTTGAAACTAAAACATAAGTTTAGAATAAGTATAAAAATGAAATTCATTTTTTCAGGCATTACATTGTTGTCGCTAATGCCACGTAATTGGCAGTGCCAGATCGAAGACCACGAAATTCCTCATGGCAGAGGGCTAGATTGTATGTGTCGTTATCCGTAGCTTTGAGCACCATACAGGTGACAGCACGATTTGGCTCGTTCCCATCTCAATTTTGTGGGGAAATACCTGGGGGGACAGGCGCCCCCCCCCCTCCACCACCTTTCCGTTTCCGCCATCCTCACGTGAGGAATTGTGGCTCGACCGCTATTTTGTGTACCCCCATGCCGTGAAGGCAGTTTACATTTACTAACACGCATGTCCTTCGGCACAGCATTCAACGTCACTAACCACTATACCGGATGGCCGCACAGGCATTGCATTTTACTACATAGATATAGGAGAAGCGCACAGGCATTGTAATTCTAAACTGTGGATCAAGTGGCGAGGATGACAACTGATCTGGAATGGCATTCTCCACGTTTCCACGCCAACGCCTTCCTAAGTTAAGAGATTTAAAACGTGCAAGAGTTTTTATATAGAGCAGGTCTTCAGGGGTGCCAAAATGAAAACCAATGATTCGACAACGTCGTCCACGAGTTCGTGAGCATGACCATTCAGTAACAGCACCCACGGTTCCATTGTAATACAGGTTATAATGAATGTTTTCAATTTGAAATATTTTCTACTAGCACGATTTCAAGTCTTAAAAAGTTCTAAAAAGATAACATATAGTGCCAATATTTTAAATTACACGCAACTGTCTTAGCTTTTGAAGTATTTTCAGGAACCGACAAGAAATCAAATAATATCGTTGGTTTATATTGAATTCATTTCTATAATACATATACCATATCTGATCTAGAATATGACTATAAAAACTCATGGAACACCTGCAGAGATGAATACCTGCCTCAATTATATTTACTTAACACATTTGTATAAATACACTATAAGAAATTTAAAGCGGCTTTAAAAGTACCGGAAAGAAATAAACCATTCATTTTATGCAACTATTAATTAAACTGATTGCATTTTTTATAAGGAAGCATTTAAATGCATCTCTTCAATACAACTGACAGCCAAGTGATTGTTTTTATTCAGAAGTGGCTAGAGTATTAAAAAGTTATTATTAGAGTATGTATTTCCATCGTATATATTGAGTCAGTGAGAGTTTTATAAATGTTGAAATATTAAGCAATACAAAGGTTATTGGAAACGGGCCTCATAGTTTTGAACACCAGAATTGGCATCCCCCTATCTTAAGTACCACACCACATCAACGGGATGACATTGAGCCACGACATATTAAGGTATCCGACTACGATCGGAACTGTGATTTTGCAAAAGCGTATAAATGGATAATATTTATGATATTTAGTGTCACTTAGATTAGAAAATGTATATAAAATTGGTTTAAGAATAGTATTACAATAAAAAAAATTTAAGTACAATATTTTGACAAAAAATGAACATAGAATGACCCATTTTCAAAATATTCTCCTTTTGCGAAAAATGCTTCTATTATAACAATATTTTGCCTGTCTATAGCTCAGATCTTTGTACAGAGGCTCAACTAGAATTTTTGAAATATATAACTTAGAAGTGGGTTTATCCATGTTTTAGGACACACACACACAACAGGGAGGAGAAATTTTAAGAAAAATACGCCGATAATTATTTCAATGGATTGTAACTCTGAAAATAATGTGAATTTTTCAACAATCATAGTTGAGCCTCTATACAGAGGTCTGAGATATATACAGGCAAAATATAATTATAATAGAAGCATTTTTCACAAAAGAAGAACATTTTGAAAAAAGTTAATTTTTTGCAAAATATTGTATTGAAATAAATTTTTTTGTCAAAATGTCCTTAAAACAATTTTATACATGCATTCTAATCTAAGTGACACAAAATATCATGAAAATTATCCATTTATGCACCTTTTTAAAATCACAGTTCCGAACGTAGTCGGATACCTTAAATGCATACTGGTTGGTACACATATAGCTCTGAATCTACATGTTTGCGTTGTATGGAAGTTCGGATAGTAGAGTACCAGAAGTCATCCTAATATTTGTCCATGGTTCAAAATTATGAGGTTGTTTCTTTTCAATGACCGCGCGCATTGTTAATAAATAACCAAAGATTACACACCAATGGCCCTGCTTCAGCGCCATTTTATTTTCTCGCTTTTTGTGCATAGGTGAGGAGAGATAAATTGATTGCAAAACCTTCTACGAGCATTTTATTTAGATTGCACAGCAAATATATTACGGAATAATTATATCGTTTTTGGATTCGATACTTAACAGGTCCACGACCTGTTAAAGTGCATGCGTTTGGGGAAAAAAGGAATACATGTATGGAACACATTCAGGAAAAATGAGTCAAGTTCTCAAAATCCTAGTCTTTAATTAAACAGGTGTCCTTCTCATCAAAGCCCCGCCAACGCCCATTGTGTATCGCCCTATTCCCCGGCCTAATTAATAAGGTGCAGAAAAGATACGCAGAAATCAATGGAGGGTGTAAAGGATGGTCCGGCGTTATCTTTGGCACAAAAGAGCAACGCACAGAACGATTTGTCACGACTCCTGAGCCTGATAATGGAAGGATTTCACCCGACACACGCAGCCTCTAAAGTTAATTTCCGCCTTGGCGGAAAATCATATTGAAAATCGGTTGTGTTGAAAAGTTTCAACAGCGCTCCTATCAGATATCCAGATCTGTGATGAATGGCATCAACAAATGGAGGCGAAGGTAACCTCTTGAGTATTTTAAGACCGATCTAACCACGGCAATTTGCTTAAAATTAAATTAGTCCACTTTTTAATACAACCCTTTTGGTGACCCCTTTTATAACCCTTATTTTGTACATTTCTTCGTCACTAAGGAGGTCATTGTTTTAGTTTCTAATAGATGAAGGGGGGGGGGGGGCAACTTGTAACTCTTTAATTTCATTTAGGTTTCAAACTACGACTGTTTTCACCAATAATGAGAATTTAACATTAAAATGCACATTTAAGGTATATTTGACGAGTACTTTTTGAATAATATAAATCCTAGCTATCAGAAATTGTTCTATGCAAGTATTTTCAGAAAAACAAACATGTTGCGGTTCAGAGTGGTAAAGAGAGATGCCAACTCTAGGAGGACGAGGTGTCGGTCTGACACCTCGTTTTTTGTCATTGAATTGATGTGTCTGTCATGTAACGTGTTTTGTATGTTGAAGTTTCTTTTAAGGTACTTGAAAAAGTTTGTAAACAAAAATATATTTCACTTGATGCCAAATTTAACAACTTACCTAGGTGGTTTCAGAAATTTTAAAGATCTATGATTTTCAAAAACATAGAACTTTGCTACAACTACATTATTGACATTCACAAATGGAAAATTTAATCTGCATTTTAATCCTAGTGAAGCTAATATTTTTACGGATGTGGAAAAAAGTTTTAATTCATGTCTTATGCAGGAATAGTGATTTCGCTGATAAAATATATATATATATATCAAATTATTTTTTTCTGGACAGAAATGCATACATAAATAACAAAGATTCGTACTTCAGAATTGTGAAAGAAAAAAAAAAGCATCGAAAAAAATAACGTATTAACAGAGACAAATACAACGTGTAAAGAATTAATTCCGAATTACAGCATTTCGAAAAGTTGTATTTGTTGCTGTGGTAATTTACGTAAATCCGTGATTCAATTTCATTAACACATTTTTAGTGTCTGGCTACTGTTGGTGGTAGATTATTGAGTATTTGGCGGTATTCTTCATGCCTGCGGAGTACTTTGGTATTTATAAGGGGAAGAAAGGTTTGCCATTGGAACGGACAGACAGAAAATCATTCTTGAATCGTGGGTGAAAATCATTGTTGAAGAACCATGATAGACGGGTGTTGAAGAGGATAGTCGCCCGAAGATTTGACTACAATGCTGCAGATAGCATTCGAGACGAATACCTACCTTCTGCACTCCGCATCCATGAAAACTATTCAACAAGAGTTGCATGCGGCTAGCATTCATGGCTGAGTATGCTATGAAGAAACTACTATGGTGCTGAGACCGCCTAAACTGGACGCAACTGCAAAATGAGCATGTCATCTGGTTGGATGAATCCTCATTCAAAATATTCTAGACCAGTGCTCCCCAACCTTTCTATCTTCCAGGACCGGTCAACGTTTGATAATTTTACCGTGGCCCACTGAAGGAGGGGGACGTTAAATGTATTTTTTTAGACAGTTTTATTTAAAAAATTTAGTTTAATTGTATTTAAACATGCCTTCAGAATAAAATACAGTTACACCAAGAAATTAACATTAAGTGATTTAACATGGTATATAAAAGTATTACCATAAAAACCCTAGAGAAATACACCACAGTATATAAAATGAAAATAATTTAATATTCCTTGTGCGGACCGGGACTATTTGGTCCACGGACAACTATCGGTCTGAGGACCGGGGGTTGTGGACCACTGTTCTAGAGCACCGGACGTGTGTTCATTTGGCAAACACTGGCAGAAGCACTTCGCGTTGACTGTCTGGTTCCAATCGTGAACGAAACTGCCAACCTCAATAAAAACTGGGTATTTAAAATGCAAATACGTCCATGCATACCGAATCCTCTGAGCTGTTTCAAGTTCCAGAGGTTCGGACACGCTCAAACTGTCTACAGTGGGCAATACTGGGCTCTAGATGTGCATCTGTTGGGCATGTTTCTTCAGACTGCAGTCTAGAGCCTAAATGTCTTAACTGCTCTTAACCGCATACTGCTAATTCAAAACTATGCCCAAAATGGAAAAACGAAAAGCAAATTCAGAAATCAAAACTAATAAAAATGTATCATATATAGAAGCCCGAAAATTAATAGTTAGTCCAAACCTATGCTCACGCTGCAAAACCCTTAGTTGTAGACAATTCCACCCAAACAGATGAAATTATCACAAAAATAAAATGCCCACCATTAAATTTACTCCAACGGCTTTCATCCCTCCCTAAGCCAAATATTTTAATATCCACTCTTGCTATTTCACATCATCCTCATCAACTCAGGAACAACTACTTCATTCCACATCCTCAATAGCAGCTACATTGTCAAAGCCTGAACTACCGATTCCTGTATGTAATGACTTACTTTCCAATAATGTATTCACCTCAATTGAATCTTCCTCAATCATATCCACTTCCCCATCCAACTCTGGTATTCAACCTCCCTCCACATATAATACAATACAAGATTCCAAGCAGAATTCAAAAACTCGTATAAGGAAAAGAAAAAAAAGTATTACTTAAAAAATTAAATGAAGAAAAAATAGAAATAAAGATGGCTCCATATAAACGTAAAAACCAGCTCCAACAGAATACACGACGGATGAGGTGGACATGATAACATATAACGTGGAGGAAAAAGAACTTGAACCGCATCCTGACCTTGTAGAAAAAGATGGCAAACAAAAAATATTGGAGAGGATCGTTACCATCAACTCCGACTAGAAATAGAAAATAAATTTTTCTCAATAATACCTATCAAACTTGGAGGGGAACACACCACCACCAATCTTTGTTTTTTAAATTAATTCGGATTGAATTTTATATAAAAATTAACGATTTTACCTAGTTATCTAGTTTAATTAAATGTTTTAATGATTTCATACTTTTAATGTTTTAACGAATGTTTGGCGCAGTTTGGCCAAAATTAGCTCCTGAGCCAATAACCCCAACACTTACTCATTCACTCCAACCGTGAAATATGGAGAGGGTTCTGTGATAGTCTGGGGGTGTTATATCTTTTCTTGGATTGGAGCTTCTCATTGTTTTGAAGGGGATAATTACAGGCTACCATTATTAAAGTATTCTCGCAGATCATCTTCATCCTATGCTTCAGACTCTCATTCCGGTAGAACATACTGTGTTCCAAGATTAAAACGCTCATGTTTACACGCTTTGCTCTATTCAAGCTTGGTCGCATGAGCATGATCATAAAGTGGAACGTTTAACGTGTCGTTCCCAGTCACCTGATCTGAAAACCATTGAGTGTTTGTACGGGATTTTTAGGGAACAAAGTCCGCGCTCGGTTTCCTCCTCCAAGCACATTACCTGAATTTAAGACGGTCCTGCACTAGAAATGTGTGCAAATTCCAATGAACTTTGTTCAAGATATTTATTTGTCAATCCCATGTCGAATGCAAGCTGTCATTCAAGACACAGGTGGCCCTACCCTTTTCTAATGAAAACTTTACTTTTTATCACAGGTTTTCTTATTATTTTGTCCTATATCTATATGTTATTTCCTTTGAAAAAAATCGAATTTAATCCAAAATTTAACTCTACATTCTTTTATTTGTAAAGTTATCGTTTTTATACCCTGCGTATAACGTGCCGTAAAATTTGTTCTCATTTTTGTTAAAAGTGCGCTTTATCCACCGGATTATACGTTACATTCCATTTGGTTTTTATCTGTTTATTTCAGTTTGTGAAGAAGAAAGATTTAATTTTTGATACTGAATTCTCACGGGATTCATTTTTTTCCCAAGCAAAAAGTAGAAAAAAATAACGGAAATTTTTCTTCGTCAGAAGTAAATTAACAAATTAGTTTATCAGACTAAAAATTTGTAGTAAATGACAGCATCTCAAAAGTCGTATTGCATAACCTTGTATTTTTTTCAAAGAAAAAAAAAAGAAAAACGATTTGTGCTAATGAAATATGAATACTGCACTAAATTTCTTACGGATATATTTCAATAGATTCTTGTTGGAATACTGAAAACAGAGAATTAGCAAAGCATTAGTTATATAATACATGAAAGCACAAAGTTCATTTTCATTTAGAATAAAATTTCGTTCGTTTCAAAAAGGAAAGAATGATAAATATAGCTTACACTTATTTTAGAGTTATTGCATTTCTACGATGAGATGAAAGGGACTATTCAATCCAAAAACAAATAATTTTCTAAAAATGAAAAAAAGAAGAAAAAAAAAGAACACATTTTGAATAACACTTACACTCGAAAAATAAGAATTTCATGAACGAATATTCATGGACTTCTAGATTTATTTTCATTGAATTTAAGAATAACCTTAATTTAAAGAAAATCGAACGGTATTTCATTAGTTTAATTCAGAATCCTCTCAAAATTCATTACATAGATTATACGGGCAGACATTGGTTATTTTAAGTGTTTCCCTTTTCTTTTCTCTTACTTTTTTTTTCGGAGAAACAATTCAATCCGAAGTTCAATTTGTTGGAATCAGGACACTGCTTCGAGCTAACTAGGACAAATAAACCTGGCTCCTGAATTTTGATAGTTTTTCTTTCTTTTTCAAGCAGCATCGGAACATTTTTCATCGGCCGTTATCAATAAAGGAAGCTGTAGGTGGAGACAGCAGCGATTCGGAAACGGATTGTCAATTGGAACGGAAAAGCTGTCGGATGTCTCGAATAAATATGATACTTATTGTTAGCCATGTTCTCCACGACTGAATTTAAAAAA
Organism: Trichonephila inaurata madagascariensis; assembly: GCA_019973955.1. Lineage (NCBI taxonomy): Eukaryota > Metazoa > Arthropoda > Arachnida > Araneae > Nephilidae > Trichonephila > Trichonephila inaurata. The sequence continues at coordinate 24,929 of BMAV01026043.1, read as the reverse complement.
AATTCGAAAAAATATAAATATGCTTCCTTTTTTTAAATGTAGTGCCTTAATAAAATGTGCATATCCCCAGCATGAAAGTTTTACACTAATACTTCTAAAAATAAAAATTACGGTGCTTTAATAGTTTCAATAGTTTTCAAGTTGATTCACTGCGAGACCGACAAACTTGCAGGGTGTGCAAGGGGTACAGAGACGACTCGAAATGCCGAACTGCAGGGTCGTAAATGCTGAAGTTACTAGCAATAGTGCAAGGAAACAGAGGGAAAGAATAGAAACAGCAACACATAAATGGGAAAGAACCACATTTTATTGAAAGATTGCACCAGAACAGGTACTTGAAATTACGACCAGAAGTCGTTTGGCGTGCCTGACAGCGGTGCTGCATAGAATTCCTTTTGTTGTGAAAGAATCATCCAGACAGTCTTACAGTAGGTGGCTCTGAACGGAATGTTTCGTGAAAAAAGATTCCGCTATAAGTCGCCATTTGTGATTTATTTTCCGAGGTAGTTGGATGAACTTGAGTTCAAACGATACATTGGTCAACGTGCTGATTGTGTTTGGAACTGCGGATTGTAAGGAGCATGGCACTCTGATGTTGTATCAGGGACGTTACTAGAACAGGTGTGTTCTACATCACATGACATTTGTAAGAGTGAACAGAAGGTACCATGAGTCTGGTTTTGGTCACAGGAAGAGTTTGGTGTACGAGGCACCCGTACCTTCGGTTGAAGATCTCTTCGCACGAATATCTATAGTTGCCTAGAGGATACACGGCATGCCTAGAATCTTCCAGAAAATAAGGAATTCTATGCATCGTCACTGTCAGGCTAACCAGACGACTTCTTGTCATTATTTCAAACACCAGTTTTAGTATAACTATTCTTCCAAACAACTGTTCAAAAATGTGTTGTCCTTTCTGTGCTTCTTTGCACCATAGCTCGCAACTGCGGCATTTGCGACCTTGCAGGATTACTATAGGATTCCAAGTCGCTCTACACACACCCTGAAAGTGTGGTGGTTTGGTAGCGAATCACCCTCATATTATAGTATTTCTTTTCCTTTCTCTCTCGATTGATTCTTCACGATGTAAAGGATGCAAAAATGTTTTTTAAAAAAAATTACAACTTTACTTCACTTTGAATCACAGCGAATTTAAAATTATTCGTTAGTTTAAATTTTTAATGTTCTTTTACGTAATATCAAAATTTTATTTTCTCCCGAAATTCCGCAGACTGTTTAAATGATTATAATAATAATTTCGCACAGCTTCTTTCAAGTTTATTATCTTAAGCAGAGGCAAAAAAGAAAAGGTTTTTAACCTGAGGTAAAAACATTTTTATGCACTAATTACATATATTTAATTTACTACATATTATGTTAATTTGTTTTTTTGAGGGAGTCAATTGATACTATCTAATTTTAAACAATCATTACATCAACTTAATTCTAATGCTGTTTCATTCTTTTTATTAAGATACTATTTATCCTACAATTACGATAATTATAGCATGAAGATAAATAATTTTTTTACACAATTTATCAGTAATTCCCCCTTTGATCATAAAAAGCATATGCCCAACAGAACTTAAAAAAATATTTTTATATGTGTACGAGTGGCAACAAAAAGGCTATTATACCGCACGAATTTAATTTTTCGTAACTTCTACCAATAGAATTAGCGGATTTTTTTCTGAAAGGTAACATTGTCTATGGATACAATTATTTCTTTAACATTTTTCTTCAGTAGTTTTTCATTTCAACCTTGCAATTGCAACTCATTTTATTCTTTTCTATAATGCTGTATGATCTTTATTCTTTACGTGCGAAGAATGGTGTAAGTCACCCATCCGGTATAGTGGTTAGCGACGCTGACTGCTGTGCCGTTGGATCCGGAGAAGACATGGATATTTGTGAATGTATAGTGCCTTCGCGGCATGGGGGTACTTTAAATAACCGTAGAGCCGCAAGTCCTCTCGTGAGGTTGGTGGAAGGAGAAGAGAGGTTGGAGGCCCCTGACCACCCCAGGGGATTCTCCCTCAAAATTGGGGTGAAACCGAGCTAAATCGTACAGTCACCTGTATGGTGCTCAAAGATACGGCTAACGACAGGCGTCACTTAGCCCTTAACTATGATGAATTTCGTGGGCCTTGATCTGGACTTTGCCGATCAGGTGGCATTGGTAACAACAACAACAGAATGGTGTAAAGTGTGGGAAAATTGATGGGTAGCATGAGACAAGAAATTAAATTAATATGTATTAAGTCTACAGTTATTAATTACACTATTTATATTTAGATAAAAGTTATCCAAACTAATCGTATTTAAATGCTGCAGAAGATTTAATTTGTGAAGGAAGAGGCTAAACACGTCTCTTTTTGAGTGTTTTAAAACGGACTATTTTCCCATTCTCTTGGCGTAGGGGCGGTCCCTTCTGTCACCTCGAGTTTCACTCGTTTTTAGCTCTATGATGGGACCTAACCATTGGTTTTCTCATGGCCATCGGTTGTTGGCGTGATGTCAGATGAAAGGATCCCACAATATTTTAGGGGTGCACGTGTAGGTAGGAATGACATAATTCTACTTGCATATTGAAGCCGATCATGCTGCTTTAAGGTGAAAAAACGTTCAAACGAAAATTTTTATTCCTTTAATGCAAAAAGAAACTGAAATTTTTTGGGGTGAAGTCTACACTTTCGAAGTCCTTTGCCTCAACTTGAACGTTTTGGCTATATTTTATACAATAATACTCTGAGTGAGTGAGAATTATACTAATGCCGCACTATAAAACAACGCGAGAGATATTTGCGACGGACCTCGCTATTGTGAGATTCGGTCAAGTGACGAGGACGACACCTAAGCTGACACCCCTTTCCACACTACCACACAACTTTAAATAGAGCATTTTGAGCTCGAATTATACTACATGAGTTGTTGATGAAAAAAGTTTCCAATAAGTGGATGGTCTTACTTTTTAGAGTGCATAGTAATTTTTATTGTTAAGAAATAAAACAGTGAACGGATGATAAGTCGGCAACACATTTAATCCCTTTAAGTGCATCTGGTGTCTCGCTCAGCTAGTGCATTAACAGCACCAGACGTATATATACGTCTTTCCGAAGCATGGATTTTTCGTTGCGCTGCTATCAGTAAAACTATTCCGACGGCTTTGGATGTAATAAAATGACATTGACAGTATTTACGAAGGATTTGCTTATTTCAGACAAGAATTTCCTTATTTATTCTTTTTCTTCCCGCCCCACACACAAATACACCATATACGCTCACCTGTATGAAAAGCAATAGCACTGGGGAGTGAATCACGTAATTTTAAATTGGCAGTTAAGGGGTTAAAGGGACACAGTACGATTCAATTCACCAAAATCGGTCAAAAAATCAAATTTAATTTTTTTAGCCTAAATTATTCTATATATACTTTTCTATAACCTCATAAAATTTGAAAGCTCAAAACTTAAAAAACACAGAATTATGATAGCTTTCACGTTCGTTTTTATTCACATCTCTATGGCAAATCAAAAGTTTAAACTGACTTATCTCAGAAAGATAAATAACTAGTTTGTCTTCATTTAAAATGCTAAGGCTTTTTTTCTATAGTGCCTAATGCTTTGAATTTTTTTTTTACCTATTGCTAATAGTTCGTGCAACAAAAGTTGGTATGCATTTTTGAAGCAAAGCAATATTTATTTTTTTAAAAATAATTGAACTCAGAATTTATACATTTTTTAAGGAATTTTCAATAAGCATTCATAAAAAGAAGTATTGTATGAATACAAATCATGTTAACGCAAACCCCATACCAACTTTTATTATACATAGTTTGATGTACTTGTAAATCAAATTTCAAGCATGTACATAAATTTTTGTAGGAGGAGTAGCATTTTAAAATCACTTCACAAATTTGAAGTTTTTTCCTTAAAAAAATTACATGGCTAGCTTTTTATGAAATTTTGAGCACAAAATCTTTTTAACATAGTATACATACATAGGAGGCAACCAAAAAAAATTTTAAAAATCCTTAAATTAAAATTTTTTGCTTAAATCGTACCATGTCCCCTTAACGAACTAAACTGAGAAATGATGATTTGACCAATTTATCTGTATTTTAAAACATAGTACCATTGATAGCAATTATTCTCAAATTAACTATAATCAATATATTTTACTTTAATTTACTACTATTTTTACTAAATTTTATTCAAAATTAATTCCCGGATATTTTGAAACTTTTTTACACGGTTTTCTATAACTAAAAATAAACCTCGTTATTTTCTACAAACATCGAAAAAGTAAAACTAGAACTAAAAAAATGATGGCATTTTTTTTTTGTCGGAAGAGTAACTATTTTCTCTCAAAATGAGAAATAACTTATAAATCTTTCTTTCACATCTCAAATTAGAAAGTGCGGAGAAAATGAAACTCTTGAATTGGGGGAGAGGGGAGTTCTTTTTTTCCATAAAGTTTCAGATAAAAATCGGAATGGAAGATATTCAATTTGAGTTTCCTTCCTCCAGCATTTCCATGCATTATCTTTCTGATCGAAATTTATTATTATTTCAGTTTGAATTTTTTGCTCACTTTCTCAAAATAATTTCAAGTATTCTTATATATTATAGGGGAAATGTAATAATATATGCATTTTTATAAGGTTTAAATGAATAAATCGAAAATAAAGAAGTTTTTAAATATAACTCCGAAGTAAAAAGGAAGAAAAAAAAATGTAATAATTTACGGAAATCATTCACTTTTCAAGAGAAGAATATTTTATTTCATTCGAGACAGTAACTTTGAAATGGAAATTCATGAAATGAAACTTTACAGAAATTCTCGAGACATGGCTGGCATTTCAAATCAGATTTTAAAATAGTTCGTTGAGAGGAAAGATGTTTATTACATACTATGTTACAATATTCCAAATTGTTTTTATTTAATTCGAGAAATATAAAAGTCAACACCTTTTATTCTAGAAAACGTGGTATATAAGAGACATGTCTCTTATCCAAAGAGAAATTATATAGAGATAAAGTTCTTATTTTCAAAAGAGATTTCTTTTCAATAAAAAGAAACAGAAAATACAGCATTCAATGAATTTAATCATTCACATGATCTATTAAAATATTAATTAATAATATGTTTATATATATAATGTGATATTTAACACTTTTTTTCTTAAAACTAAAAAGAAAATATTCGCTCACGTAAACTTTTTGGATGAAGTTAAGTATCAATTAAATAAAGAGTCATAAAGAATAAATAATTTAATAAAGAAACGAAAGCATAACTTTTTAACCCTTTAAGAGTAGTCGGTACCAAGGTCGGGCACAAAGCTAAAATACACTTTTCTGTGATAAAGTAATAAATGTAATGTTCTCCTCCTCTATAAACATTATTTAGTCACAAAAAAAGTATCTGATCAGGGTTCTTATTCCTGGGTGGGGGCTAAACGTTATAGGCACAGCGCATTTGCGACATTTAACTTACTTTTCAGGACAGAAAAAATGAATAATTTTACAATAAACTTTTTTTATGAAAAATTAACGTTTATGCTAATAAACTATTTCAATAACAGTAAAATACAAATTAGAAGTGCAGTAAAATAATAATAGAATAATTGTACAACATAAAACACTTACTTAGAATATACATAAAATACTTAGAATATACATTGAAATAGGTGTATATCCACAGTTTATATTTTATTTAGTTTTAGAATGAAAAGTTAGAAATAGAGTAATATTTTTAAGGATTTAAATTAGCTATTCCATAAATTTGATGAGCTATTTTCTGTGGAACTTTATAATATGCAAACGTTTATTCCGAGCAGAAAAGCTGTAATGAATGATTTTCAAACCCAAGAATCTTGTACCAAATATTGTAAACAAAGTTTGTTTTTATTTCCGACCCCCAACATTCCCACGTGATTCTAAGTATACTCTCTCTCGAGTACAGGAAATAGGTCATTTTTCTGTTCTATGTGGGCAGTGGATAGAGCCTCTATCAACATATAAAAGCTTTCGAAAAACCTAAGCAATACCTTTTTTTAATTGTACAATTGCTTATTTCATCCAGATGAGTGACACGTCGAAATTTTTTTCAAAGATCAGAAATTTTATTTATAGGATCAAAATACACTTTGTAGATTTACTTCGAGAAAAACTGTTTTTAACTACCCATCAGAGGACATGAAATGCAAAATAAGGTATCGTGTTGCCATCCGTATTAATTTTTATGCGTTTAGCTTCAATTAACGCATATGGATAGACTAAATATCCAACAACCGCTTGGAGGAAATTTTTTTAATATGTAGCTAGACCTATTAGCCACTGCCCGCTAAAGGGTTAATTATTTTTTGTATTATTTTTTGAAAAAAAACTAATTACTTGATTAAAGTCACTTTTAGATACAAGACAAGATATATTAACGAAGAATATCGTGATTTTTAACCCTGATGAAGACAATATCTAAGTTGGGACCTCTTTTATCTAATTTCCATATCACTCTAGTGAAAACTGATGCCCCTCTTCACAAGATATAAAATTAAAACTTGTGTTCATTCATTTGTTGAAACAAATGGTACACATTAGGCAAATTAAAATCAGCAAATTAATTATTCTGGATTTTGGTCAATATAAAATTTTTTAATCGAATTTATTTAGATTAAATGAACCTTTTAAACGTAGAAACTGCAATTTCACTTGACAACGAACAAATAAATATTCTACGTGGAATTTTCTGTCTCAGCTATCAATCTTGATATTTTAAAGGTCCAGTTGATGCACTCGAACATAAAGGCAAATCCATAAGTGTTCCCTAATGGGCATGGAGGATTCTTAGGAACTCATATTTAACGGCTCATTAATTATTTCAAAAGAGTCTATTATAGCATACGATGGAAAACCAAGACAGTGAAAGGAATATTTTTTCCTTACGATTTAGACTATGATTACTAAATATGAAATATATTTCAATTACTAGTGTCATAACTTTATTTCTTTCTGAATAACTTCTCATATACATCAATGCACTCACAATTAAATCTTGATTAACATAAATTCTTGATTAAATACTACTCTTGATTAAGTACAGTCAGATAACAATTAAATTACAATGTTCGTCGCTTCTCAATTCACTCAATTTAAAAATAGTCCCAGAAGAGTCTATCTTTTCTTATAACGCCGGATCACGCCCTGTGGTTTCTCTCTCACCGAGAGAATTCCATTTCCAACGGTCCAAAACAATTCCACGCTTCCCGCCAGCGAAAACTACCAGGGACCCTTTCTTCCTGCTCTCGACCGTCCACTCCGCGCGTGTTCAAGCAGCCTTCTCCTCCAAAATACATTAGCCCTACCAAAGCCGTGCCACCATTCCATATTCTCTATCCAACAGCAGTCTCAGGCACTACAACTAGGAATGTTCAAATGAAAAATTACGAAACGACTGTAGGTATAAATGATGACTTTATTCATAATAGTCATCATAGGTCTGATCCCAACGATTCCATTGGTGAATGAATCGAAGGATTCCTTATTCCCGAAATTCCTGTGGCCATCATGAGACACTGTCATTCACAGCGTCCTTCAGTTCATTGTCCGAGTTGAAGAGCTTCCCTTTCAAATGTTTTTTTTTTCAGAACAAACTCATGATAATCATAAGGAAACATATCCGAGCTGTAAGGTAAATAGCCAAGATGTTCCTACTTGAACTTGGGCAGTTGGAGACAAATAGTCTTCTCTGTATACTTTAAACATTCGGCGAATAAATAGAGGCCAGTTTAACACCTACAGCTGACAGCAATTGGATAAATCCCTTGCTGCACCTCAATTGTTGAATTTTGCAATGTGAAAGCCACCAAGTCCTCACAATTGGATGGCGCTTTTTACAAGAGCCTCTACTCTGTTCTGCACTTGTGGGCCCCCACACATACTCTGAGTGAGTGAGTGGATATTAACGTCGCATTGTTCAACTACAGGAGGGCTTTTGGCAACGGATTTCGTCATTTTGAACCATGGTCAAGTGACGAGGTTGACAGATGAGCTGGAATTCCCCTCTCCAAACTACTACACCACACGAACGCGAGGACGTTTGATCTCTCGACAGATTTAACGTGCATCACGCGCCTACACGGCGATTCTTTAATGGTACTGGGCTAGAACTCATGACACGCCAGCCACGATCCGATGCCTTGACCACTAGGCTACCGCGGCCACCCACGCATGCTCTGATCCACGCCAAAGATTCAATTCACATCCCTATAGATGTCACTCTACATTCTCCCATAGCGGCACAGGCAACTATGTTAACGGTTGCATTGTTAGGGCATTTCGTACCTTCTCATTTGAGCAGCTCTGGTATATTTTTGTGTGTGGAAAAAGTACTGTTTCTATTACATTGCTACACATTTAAATTTTGTTCTAGATTTTAGGTGGTGTTTTCATGCTGATGTTTTAATTATTTTTTTCTGTTATTTAACCCAATGTTTACCACTTTCACTGCGGCAATGGCGTGCTTTGGTCCCACCTTCTGCGCTAGGAGTTTGAGTCGCTAAAATTGAAACAAAACAGAAATTCCTTTAAAACTTGTTTATTTTACTCTTTGAAAAGTAATAATCAATTGCAATCAATAACATGTCTCGCTATAATGATTGATTTGTGATCCTGGAAGACAAGTTATCTCGTCTCCCATCTCGTGTCAAATTAAAAGAAACTTTTTTAGAATAAGTTTCCTAGAACAGTTCCTCTGTAAATATTTTAATTCCGAAAAAGTATATTTCACAAAAAATACAAAAGGGAATTAGGCTCAACTTTTCTTTTTTTTAGGTTTCATAGGGTTTTTTGCGCAAAGCTTCTAAAATCGAACTCACGTAATTGTACTCGAGTCTTTTAAAGTCTGAAATGCAGATGACTCTATTTACATTCCCCGCGCAAGCCAATTTCCATTCAGGAGTTTTCTCATTAGATGTCTTTCCACGCTTTCTCCTTCTGTCGAGCTCCCAAAAATGTTTCTTCCTTATCTCCATGGAACACATAGAAGATTTTTTTTGAAGCTAACTTAAATGCAAAATTTTAAAAAGAAAATTGACACATTCGACGGAAAATCCCTCAAACTACTAATTTTAATTAAATTTTAAAATCATTTTCCTTCAAAGGATATGGTAAAGTTTATAATTTTAAAAAGAAGAATACTAGTTTCAGAATTTAAAAACCAAAATCTGTATCTCTAAAGGGAAGAACTTTAAAGCGATAAATCTTCCTGAAACATCCATTTTGATTTTCGGTTTTGTACCTGTCCATGCGTAAGGCCATGTCAAATGTCATTTTTGTACGATAAACGAAATGAGCCACAGTTCATTTCTTTCAGCGATTTTTTTTTCTCTCTGTTTCAAAAATGAGTTCCAGAAGAGAAACAAAAGTTTCTGCGAAATTTACTAGAATGCTCAGAAAAACCTATCTTGAAACTTTTCAGGCGATGTAAAGGCTTAATAAAGAGGATTGCCTGGTTTTTGTTTCTATAGTGAATGTTTTATGCTTGTTGTTTCTGCAGGGGTAATTGAGTGAATATTAGCGTTGCATTATTCAGCTTCTCAAAGGCTTTTGGCGATGGACCTCGTAATTTCGAAACATGGCCCATGACGAGGATGTCACTTGAGCAGGTACCCCTCCCCTCTCCTATTTTCAAACACAAAAAAAAAGAGAATGTTTGAGCCTCCTATGTTTGAAGACCCCTAAGCGGTGGGTCTTCAGTGGTACTAGACCGAGGGGTACTACTTTACTTAAAATTGCTAATCTTTTTGGCTGCGTTTTATTCCTTTCAATCTTACAGTTCCTTTATTTATTCGTTGGCAAGGTAAATAAATACAAAAGATCGACCTCATTGGCACAGCTAATAATTAAAACCTAGGCAAATGAAGATGTCGTTTTTACTGAAATTTGGCGTCAATTTAATGCCCCTTTCGATAAGGACACCTTTTTGAGGGCTTAAGTAAGCAAAAGGCGTTATTTGCTCTAAAATAGTCGTGAGAAAAATAAAAGTTTGACTCATTATCTTCCATCAAGGACAAGTTAGACTAAAGAGGAAATTCAACAAATTTGTATACATAGAGTAATCAGTTTTTTTCATTATTTAATGTAATTTACCATTGTGAACTTTTAAAGAGGATTAAAGCAACATAAAGTTTCAAAAAACGTTTCCATCCGTTATATGTATTTTTCCCTATTCCACGACAGTAAAACACACAAAATGTAGCTAATGTTATGCTGGAAAACGATAGAAACTTCATTGGCCGACACTGAAAGATCTTCCTTATAGTCCTGACTTAGCACCTTTTTTTACCATTCATTTAGGTCCCTCAAAGAAGTGGTGGGGGAGAAAGATTTTCATTCCTTGACGGAGTAGCAGAATTTGAGATCTTACACAATCTTGCAAGAATATGACTTCTCCGATTTCTTTATCACATATGAATAGAAAAAGAAATCACAATTCATTGGATAAAATGCGTATAGTGGAATCAATAACATTTAGAAAATATTTTTAATAATTCTCACGAAAAGATTTTAAGGACTCATTCTAATTATGGAAGATCCCTCGGAGTAAAACATAATATTTTACAGGAAATGATGGAGATTAATGATTATTGATATTATTCAAAAATCCTCTAATAAGTGATTGGTTCTAACACTTCCACTTCTTTTAAAACAAACCCTCGTACATAAAAATATACCCTAAGCAATACAGATTACAATGATGCAACACATACGAGTCTAATCTTTTAAAATTCATTGTGATGATTACCCCTACATTTTATTGCATCTTCACAAAAGATTTCTTTCAAAAATGACCACAAGAATGCTTCGCCGGAGAAATTAAAACGATCCTAACAACATTGATTCAAACTTGCTTCTTTCTTTGTTCCTTGCAAATACTCTTAAAGCATTCATTTTAAGTTTTAACTCATTATAGATGATAAACATTGCTCCGACGGTTTCTTTCATATTCAAATTTTGACTTGATTAGAATTTTGCTTTCGGCACCTCTTGAAAGTTTTCTGCAATAAATATTCAAATTAGTATGGAGTTCAATAGTTCTGATATACATTAGTTTTAGCAAAACTCATCAGAACTTCCTAATAACTTTTCCATACATCCCCTGTCGCGCGTTTATTATCTCTTTCTTAATATTTATAACTCTCATTTTTAGTAACATCGTTTTCATGCTTTGGGGGCTTTGGTTCATTTCAGTTCTATTATATCAACTAGTTCATAAATGAATCTTTTTCTTTAAAAAAAAAATATATTACCAAAGAATTCAACTGCTTTGAAAATTTAGGTATTACTGATTGATTGATTGTACAAATAATGCTGCAGTTGCCCGACCTGGCATCCCACTTCACACAATTCCACACCGCAACAAATTAAGAAGTTACAAACTTGTTAATGAGAATGAGTGTTAGAGAATATTAACGCGCGCGTTGCACTATTGAGCTAATCGAAGGCTTTTGGCGATGGACCTCGTAATTTTCAAGTGACGAGGACGACACCTGAGCTGAGCTGCTAATAGTTTTGCTCTAAGCCAGCATTTCTCAAACTTTGGGGTGCGCCCACCCTGGGGGGGCGTGCCCCCCCCCCTTGAGGGGCGCGATCATATTGAAAAGTTGAAAACTAAAGATTTTTCAAAACATTATTAATTTACTAAAAGTAAGCAAACAAAATACTTTCCTACATAATAAAATTTAAAATACACATTTACACTGATATAATACACTTATAAAAGTATCTGTACTGTACAATGCATTTTATTATTAATTTAACAATACTAAGTTAAGAACAAGTTTGACAATTACCAGTGACCCCATGGGCTTGTATTAACACTTATCTTGATGATTTTTGTACGGTTTATAATTAATTTCTTAACTGACGATTAAAAGTTACGCGGTTCGGTCCCCAATGCTATGGTTTTCCACGTAGACGCGCGTATTTTGATGGTTTTTTTAGGGGGGAGTAGAAAAGGAATAAATAAGCAAAATCCTCTGAAATAAGTAAATCCTTTGCAAAGACTATCAAGGTCCTTTTATTGTATTGCAAAGGCTTAGGAATAATTTTATAAATAGCAGTGCGCAGAAAAGATCATACTTCGGAAAAACGTATATATACGTCCAGAAGATTAATGCTTTGGCTGAGCGAGACCTTTATATACGTCGGTTGCACATAAGATGTTAAAGTCGTACTGTAGCTTTAGTGTAAAAGTATAGTATTATTGAATTCAATACATGTTTTTGTATGAAGGGGGGGGGCGATGAAAATGATGATTGAATATTGGGTCGCGAGTATTGAAAGTTTAAGCACTGCTCTAAGCTGTTAGCAAAACAGTTTATACACCAAAAAACTACTAAATTTTTCTTTCTACAACTACTTATAATCTCGCGTTTATTTATATTAAAATCCTTTCACACGTGAATGGCAACATTTTTTCTCATAAGTACGAATTCCTTGACAGATTAATATATCTGAAAATGTGAACATCAGCAAAAATGTATTTTTATGTCTCTTCTCCTTAAATAAAATACAGAATTTTGTGTCCCAATTTTATTCCCGCCACGAGTTTCAATGATTCTAAAAAAGTTTTACACTTTAAAGGGAAAATTTATGGCTAAGAATAAAGAATTCTATGAAATGTGCTACGAATTCTTAGCAACCTTCGTGATGTCCGCCTCCTGGTTTCGTGACATCACGTGACTAAATTTACTAATACACATCGAATTTTGTTCTAACTACGCCTGTCTGGCACGTACCTTTCTTTCTACGGCAGCAAATTGTAATATTTATCGCTATCAAACATCTAAAAACTCAGGGGGGGAGGGGATTCGTGTTCACTTTTCTCTGTATAACGCCGTTGCACTAACTCTGTTGCTAAGTAGTGGCTGCGGTAACCTTGCGGCTATGGTCACGAATCGCAAACGTCACACTGTTCAGCTATACGAGGGCTTTTGGTGACGGACCTCGTAATTTTAAACCATGGTCAAGCGACGAGGACGACACCCGAGCTGCCACACCTCTGTCCTAACTACCACACCACACCAACGGAAAGACGTTTGAGCCCTCGAGATGGATTTAACGTGCATTTCTTCCCTACACGGCAGGTCTTTAGTGCTACTGAGATCGAAATCTCGTGACATGCCAGCCACGATCCGATACCTTGACCACTAGGTTACCTACATAAGACAGAATCACAACATTAAGTGGCAAAATAGAAATCGATTTTCCATTTTCCTCTCTTTGGTGTTGGAATATTGCTTTTGCTACTATTTATTCTTTCATAAATCAGATCATTAGAAATTAGGCGATCCCAGTTACGACTCGATCCCATGACCTTTGGATTAGAAGTACAACGCGCTATCCATTGCGCTACAAAGATGCAACGAACGGTTTTCTTTTTTATATAAGGTTTTGGACTATTTTTTGTTTGTCACTAATTATTCATTAATTAATGAATTAGTACTTCAAAAAACTGTATTAGCATCAAGTGCCTCCATTACAAGTTTAAAAAATGTATTTGAACTTGAATACATGAATAGAAAGTATTTTATTAACGAATGAAAATTTGAACAACATATATAACATCTAAACGGGTGTGCATTGTTGTAACAATGCACACCCGGTTTGGCTATTTCGGCTGAAAAACCGGTTTTTGACGCAAACTTTTGTCATTGATTTAACATTTACATTGTTACAACAACAAAAACTGTATTAACATCAAGTGTCATCCAGTACAAATTTATAAAAATTTAATTGAACTTGATTGGATGAATATAAAGTATTTTACTAACTATCGAAAATTTGAACAAGATATATAAATAAATAAATGTGTATTATATATAAGGAGAGAGTAAGTTAATAGTTGAAATTGAAGAAGTAGTTTATTAACGATTGAAAATTTGAACCAGATATATATATATAGAGAGAGAGAGAGAGATCAAACTTATATATAGTATGATATGAAAAATGACATTTTTAACGACAAAAAGCAAATAAGAATTTTTTTGTTTCCTTTTTTTAAGTTGTCTCAAATTCCAATGAGGGCCACTAAAAGGCCTTTGGCGGTCCATTTATGGTTACCTACAGCCAGACAACATTAATTCCTTTAAGTTGTTTATCCAAATACCTTCGGATTATTATCTTGCTGCGTACACAAAATGGCCCTCTTACATGCAGTTGAAAGGATATATTAATATCTTTCCATAATGAAAATATTTCTAGCAACTATTAACGTTCTCACGACTAGTTAGTCAGCAGGGAAAGGAGGAGCCAATCAACAGCATTTACATGAGCATATTAAAGGCTCTCATTGGTTATATGTTCGCCGTTCTCTGCCACGTTTTGGTGTGAATGAGTCTTTACAGCGAAATGGCAAATGACGCAGAAATTGCGGAGTTGCGTTCCCAAAAGGATCTTAACAGCCGAATAACTGAGTCGAGTGATCTATTGTTTCATTCACATCCTCACTTCAAAGGAACGCGAATGCTGTGCGAAATGTAACTTAGAATGTGTGCGTCGAAATGAGATTTATGGTCATTTTTTTATGTTTGCGATTTAGCAACTTCCATTTTCTTTCATCTTACGTGTCACTTTTATTACTCTGTCTTAATATTGTAACTGCCGTGTCTTTGTTTTAATATAAGATGCTTTTTAAAATTAAATAAGAAAAATTAAGTTCATCAAGGTGAAATGTTTGATTGAATGTGGACATTGGGTGAGTGAGTGAGTGAATATTAACGTCGCACTGTTCAGCTACACGAGGGCTTTTGGCAACTGACGTGGACGACACCTGAGCTGGCACCCCCTCTCCTAACTACCACACCACACCAACGGAAGGACGTTTCAGCTCTCGACAGATTTAACGTGCATCGCTGCCCTACCCAGCGGGTCTTTAGTGGTACTGGGCTCGAACTCGTGACAAGGCAAGCCCCGATCCGATACCTATACCACTCGGCTACCGCGGCCATATGTGGACATTGGAATCAGTGAAGTTAGTTTGAAGAAATAAGTTTAGACCGCATGTATAGGATACAAAAGTAGGAGCAAGCTAAAAAAATTAAACTTCAAACAAGTCGGTTTTATGAGGTCAAAAAATATCCCGCCATTCTTTAGAAAAAGTACTCATATTCAGAGACAAGAATCTCACATTTATTCACTTTAAAGTACTCATTTTGGATGCAACAAACTTTTCCAAACATTCTTGCCAATATCAGAAGCATCGTTGAATTGCCTCTTTTGATACGGCGAGCAGCTGGTAACTCACCATTTTGTGTTATTGCTTCCGCACTCATCAGCAGTCTACCACCATCCAACAGTTTATGCAGAAAGAGAAAAAAATTCACGTTTACGAAATGTAACTCTCAACACATGTGCCACAAACCATGTTTCTCTAGCTTTATTCATGCAAGAAAAATTAAGAACGGATATCTTTTGAGCACACTTCGTATTCCACCCTTTTCTCTTGAGTATGAATGGATATTGGGAACACTGCTTCTAATATTGAAATTAAGCTTTCTGTTGTCCATAATCTTCTTCACTTTCATTAGTTTCTGCACAATCTATACAAATAATATACAAATTCGGTTGGATGCATACACTTAAATGTATGCATTTTTTTTTCCTATTATATAAAAATATATTTTATTCATATCAATATCCTCTAATTGAAGTCGTCAAAAAGGAATCAGAAGTGGAAAAGTTATAGCCTTAATAGCATTTAAGACAAAATGAATAAGTATTGCTTCAATAAATTTTTCATATGCACGACATCAGAGTATATACTTATGAATTGCTACAGCTTTAATTGTATCTTAAATTATACAAACTGTCTCGAAACTAAAAAAACATTAAAGGAATTTATTCAATGAAGATGAAAATATGTCTTCGGTTCATTGAAATGGCCGCTTTCGATCCGGTAAGAAACAGCTGGCACGTACCCAGAAGTGAAAAAAATCATGGCAATTATTTTTGTACATAAGTATAGCAATACTTACTAAGTAACCTGAATAAAAATTTCTTATTTTTATGTCTTGATTTGTGAAATGAACGAAAACGTTTAATTATAAATTCTCAAATGGCTCAGAAAAAACTACACGCATTCATCCTCCTCCCTCCTCCCATTTTTGTCGTGCATTCAATAACTCTCGTTTTTCCGCTTTCCACACTAATGAACCTTTCGTCAAGATCCATTAAAAAGAATAAAACAAAATCAATATTTTTACAAATAACTTTGAAGACAGGAACATATGAAGATAAATTCTGAACAAGAAGCGAAGTTTTTTAAAATGTACAGGCAAAGGATAAAATAATAGGAACACCTGTGAAAAAATGAATTTTTTTATTAATAAGGGGTTGTGCCCCCTTTGGTCTGAATCACAACTTGTATTTGACGTGGGATTGACAAATAAAGGTCTTGAACAAAGTTGATCGGAGTTCGAACCCATTCCTCGTGCAGGGTCGTTTCAAGTTCAGATAGTGTGCATGGAAGAGGAATACGAACATGGACTTTGCTGCCTAAACAACCCCACAAATACTCAATAATATTTAGATCAGGTGACTGGGGATACCATGTTAAATGTTCCACTTCATCATAATGTCCATGTCACAATGTTTGAACACAGCGGGAGGTGTGAACCAGAGCATGGTCATTTTGGAACACAGGATGTTCTCCCAGAAAGAGACTTTGAAGCATGGGGGAGATGATGTTCGAAAAGGCTTCAATAATGGCCGTCTCTTATCATCCCTCTCAAGACAACGAGAGTCCCCATTCCATGGGAAAATATTACCCTCCACACCGTCACACAGAGCCCCCTACTTAATCCCTGCCTAACCAGGTAGTCACCATGAAATGCTTCTGCGGGGTTCTCCCGACGAACACGTGTCAGGTGGTCTGGAATAATGTAAAAAAAAAAGATTCTTCAGATCAGAAGGTTGTTACCACTGCAATTGTGTTCGCGGTTTTGGTTGTCTCGGCACCACTCTAGTATCTTCAAAACAATCCGCGCCAAAGCTAACGGTATTGGAATAGCTACTCTGACATGAATGTTCGCACCATGCAGCTCCCGTTGAAATGTTTTTGTTGGGGTGAAGCGAGTGTACTATTTTTTCTGGCTGCAGGATAACTGTGTGACCCGCCCACGCGCGTTTTTTCCGCTTCACTCCCACGCATTCCTTCTACGGGATTCTCTGGCTGACCGGTTGCTGTGTGCTTTTTGGTCAGACTTGCTGTGTGCAGTATCCGTGATCGTTATTTTCGTAATTGTATATAAATAAATATGCTGTCCAGAGATACCTTAGTGGAAGTAATTTCACAAAATAACAACAGTTTTCATGGATACGGGGTTCTGAAGGTGAGTATTCATCTCGAATATTATCTGCTGCTGAGTTGCATTGCATTTTCTGGTGACTATCTTCTTCAAGATCCGTCAACCATGGCCCTTCAACATCGACTTTCACCCACCATTGTGCTTCACAGAAAATACCTTACCCAGGTTTGTGTAAGCTGTTATAACTCTTGGCATAGTGGTCCTTGAATACCACAAGGTTAAATGTTCTGGATATGGAACTCTCCAGCTAGGGGAACTCCAATTATCATACCTCTTCTAGATCGGATATAATCACGCTTTGCTAGATACAGAATTTTCTCATGCAACACTCATACAACCAAATACTTGACTGACTCCTTAACTTCCACCCTCACTAGGTGACGCATTGTTGCGAAACGTTAAGTCCGTTCAGTAAGCGATCTAAAAATGACGCCTTTTTAAATGGTTGTTCATATTATTTTATCCTATACCTGTATGTACATCTATAAAAAACGAAGCGGTGAAAGAAAATATTTTTTGAGCGTCATTTAAATATTTAAATCTTTCACATGGATTGTTTCCCTTATTGTTTATTGACGTCGCCCTTTCAAGTATCACGAAGGCTACTGACGACCTTCGGTCCTTACTTTCTTTAAACCCAATCTCGACACTTGAGCTGGTATTCCATTCTTCAAAATTACCACAACAGCATGAGAATTTTAAGCCTGAAAAGATTAAACTTCTGCTCCATTACATAATGGGTCTTTAGCTATATTAGGACTGAAACCCTCGACTTCGACAACGCTGATCATGACCATTCTTTACTGAGTGGTTATAGTCAGCGTTATTAAAGTGACCTAAAAAAATTGCTCAGAATTAGCAATAAATAAAAATAGAGCATACTCGTTTTCAAACTCAACAATAATGAGATTATACTTTTACAAGCAGATATCAAATTAAGCATGTGTTCCAATATATAAATATGTATAATATTCCATGTATTACTCTATAGATATACCGGGTATCTGAAAAGCATGCCTACACTTTCGAATATTGGTTACAAAAAAAAAAAAATATTTTCTTATGATTTTTTTTTCTGTTCCATAAAGAAAATATCGAAGTTTTTTTTACAATAATTTCTAGATGTATCTGATGACTAATTTCAGATCCCATTTCCAGATTTGGCGACTAAAAGATTAAGTTACAACTTATTTCGATTAACAATAAAGGGTTTTTTTTAGTTTTTTTTTTAAACAATAATTTATTCATGTTACAGAATGTATTATAAGACAAAAAAGATTTAATACGTTTCAAGGAAGCACTCAACATTCAAGGAAGTGAAGAAAGAATTCAGTAAACAAAAAATTTTTGGAAAATTGAAATTACATACAAGAAATTAAATTAAGGCTAAACGATAAAATTTAGTTTCTATTCGGCCGTTAGAATCAAGTAAAATAGCATCGGCATTTTTAAATTCAAAACGGATTTGGCAGTTTTAAAACACCTAAAAATTTTCTCAAAATATCAAATCTCTCCTAGATTACTTTTTATAATCTCGCTAGATTCTAAAAATATTCTTCAGCCGTGTTTCAAAACCACTTACAGAACACATTGACGTCAAGCAGGTCAGACAGCAGTCGTGAGGTTAAACAATCTTTGGTAAGAGAAAATTCGACTCAGCTTACGAACATTTTTTCTAGAGAGTATACAGTGGTTAAAGTCACCCTAACAGTATATTTTCTAGATCCTGAAAATCCAATAAGGGCGCAAAAACGGCGTTAGTGAACTGTATTAGATTAAATGGCCTTTGAATTTACGTGAAGAAAAATCGCAGTTGAATTTAGTTTTCTAGTAAAACTATTAAAAGCATTATTTCCAAAAGCTTTACCATTGAAAACAACCATCTAGAATGATTCACTGGAGCAATAAAACTTTTCTCTTGTTTTTATTACATTCCATACTGATATTGGGGAAACTTGTTTGTCAAAAGACCTTAATAAATCATTTGAAATCATATATAAAGCATCGCACGCGCATGGCTGTTTTTTTGTTTAATAAGATCGCGATTAGAAGAACTTAGTTATTTTTTTTAAAAAATGTCTGTATGTGTGCTTAAACATCTAATCACTATTTTACTAATGATAACATTCTTAAATTCCAACCTATGTTTAGGGAGTTGAAGCCCCCCACCTCCATCCCTAACTAATAGGAGGCAGTTAAAGCACACTAAGTCACACCTACACCAGTAATCACCTGCACTTACAATCAGCTGAAAACTATAAACACAAAAGGAGAGAAACAGGCAATTTTGACAGACTTCAGGATAGATAATTTCCATTCCTTGTTTTATGAACACCGCAGCAACGCAAGTGTTCCTGGGTTCGGAACAGAATATGGCAACCCCTTAGAATAGTTCTGAGAATCTGGCCTGACAGTAAAACAGAAGATGTAAACACACTAAGACGATGTGTGATGAGCCTCGTAATTAAAGAATATAGAATGAAAAATGCTTCTTTTACTATAATGGTGACCCGGACGTGATCGATGTGTCAAACATTCTTTTTTGTGACAATAATTTTATCTCTAATCTTTTTAACAGAATGCAACAACTGAATCCTGTGGCAACATCCGCTCACTGCACTGATCGATACTACATTCATCCTTCACTACAATCATCATTTCATATCTTTTTAAGAATCGATCGTGTACAACCCCCTTTACGTCAACCGTATACTGGACCACATAAAGTTCTGTCCATAACAGACAAAACCTCACTATTGGCGTTAATGGTCGAAAAACTGCAGTTTCTCTAGATCGCGTCAAACCTGCACATATTCTCTCAGAAACTGTGTGTGAATCTCTACCTACAGTGAGCATAAACGTAAAAGATGATAAATTATCTACTAATGACAAACCAGTATATACCACAAAATCAGGAAGACGTTTACATTTTCCAAAAAAACTAGCCACTTATGTTACATAATTTTTTTTTTCCTCCTTCTAGAAGAACTTTCAGTTGGAATTTTTTTTCGTATTATATTTGTATATATTTCACTTATATGTTTTATTTGTTGTGTATATATCTCATATTTCTCATATTCAAAATTGTTAATGTAATTCTTCCAGCACGGATTCTCAAGAAAAAAGTAATGTTTAGAAGATTTTAAACTAATGTCGTTCCCTTGGGTTGTCACCCTCAGTCACTGGGGGGATACTCTGTGGCAAACCCGACCATGGGTCTAGAACAGAATAGGGCAACCCCTTAGAATAGTTTCGAGAATCTGGCCTGGCAGTAAAACACAAGATGTAAACACACCAAGACGATGCCTGATGAGCACCGCAATAAAAGAATATCGAATGAGAAATGCTTCTTTCACTATAAGTCACAGTCCAGAGATGAGGACAACATTCTTGCTGGAAATCCCGTCTTCAAACCTTAACACCCCACCAAAGCGAGAATATGGCAACCCCTTAGAATAGTTTCCAGAATCTGGCCTGGCAGTAAAACACAAGATGTAAACACACTAAGACGNAATAAACAATGAGAAAGGCTTCTTTCACCATAAACTACATCAAATTCTGTCGGGTGAGTGAGTGAATATTAACGTCACACTGTTCAGCTACACGAGGGCTTTTGGCGACGGACCACGTAATTTTGAACCATGGTCAAGTGACGTGAATGACACCTGAGCTGGCACCCGCCTCTTCTAACTACCACATCACACCAATGGGAGGACGTTTCAGCTCTCGAAATATTTAGCATGCATCGCTGCCCTACACGTCGGGTCTTTAGTGGTACTGGGCTCGAACTCGTGACAAAGTCAGCCATGATCCGATACCTATACCACTCGGCTACCGCGGCCACTCAAATTCTGTGGGAGCATAAGGCGATGGGCCAAGTCTGAAGATTTACAGTGTTATTACTGTATTGAACTGAACTGGCGAAAAATTGTCAAAGAATTTATTGATAATTGGCGCCAACTATGGGCAAACCTAGTTTCATAGACAAGAGTCTAGCCCCTCAACAGCTAGTTTCCTCCCTGGTCATCTGTGCATATTCTCGCGCAATTTTCTGCCCTGAACATCTGCGCACATTCCCGCGCAGCATATTTATGTCAGGAAGCTCGGTATGCAGAACGGAATCATCAGATACCAACAGTATTATGGCCGTGTGTTTTTCTTAATTCGCCACACTGTTTTATGTTCTGAATTAACTGTCACTTTAGGGGTAAAATCCTAGGAGAGTCCACACCATTGGCGACAAATCGAAATAAGCGCCAAGCCAGAAAGAGATGGCGCCAAGTGAATATAGCGGGATAAGATAGATGCGTAATGAAAATATATGTAAACAATACTGAAATTAAACATTTGAGATAAATAATATAAAAACAGCACTTACTGTCTTACTAGTGATCTTTTCCAAGTGGAGGGTACAGCGTAAAAACAGATTTTAAAAAAGGCCTTAAGATCTCATCGCTAAGCGAATGATCGTGTGAGCGCCGCCATATAGATTCTCTATTCAAATCCATCCGAAACTGCACTCTTTCTTTTGCATAATCCCATTTGCTCATTACATTTAGGACATTCATAACTCGAAGCAATCAATCCTTCCTTCATATACCATTCAATCTATTCTTTCTTACCTTTCACATTCAACAAAGTAAAAAATTCTAAGGTANACGGCTGAGAACCGATATTCTTTTTTTCTATTTGTAACGGTTACGGTTAGTGATAACAGACAACAGTGGATTCTCGACAATTTTATGGGTGAAAATAATTTTGTGTGAGAACAATCTTTCATACCTTGTGAGCGAAAAATATTCGAATGCTTTGGAGGTTGATTATTTTATATTGAAAAACAAACATGGATCAGTACTTGTTTGATTTGTCACGTAAGTGCTGGATTTAAAAAGTACCAATAAACAGGAATTATTTAATGACATATTCTTTCTTCAAGAGGTGATAAATAGGCTTTATTGAATATTCTTTGTAACAGAAACAAAGTGTTTCGTCAGTGGTAATGTCACAGTAGTAACAAAGACATCCTAAGAAGTTAGTTATTGTCATGATAACTGTAACTGTGTATGTGTACGTGTGTGTGTGTGTTAACTGTGTATTGTAACTTTAGGTGAGATCATTTCAAGTGGATTCGAAGCGGTGAGACCGTTTTTGATTTTTTTTTCTCTGGAAATTTATTTGGTGTATATTTTCTTCTGTCTTCGCGGATAAGAATTTTTTTTTTTAGTGCTTACACAAGATAGTGTAGGGATACAGAATAGAGTGTTGGAGTGGGGAGGAGAGAATGGGTGATTACATACACCCAAACAATAAAATGGAGGTGGAGAATATGAATAATAATTTTTCATTAAATAACTATAGAAATAATATAACAGATTTGGAATTGTTGGCTAAATTTGAGGAGGGTCAAAATTTGAATACGAGTTCGAACGTTACAATTTTCTTGAAATCAGAAAATAATTTCCAGAGTAGAAATCCAATTAAATTAAAAGAAATAATAATGAAAAAATTCACAATTAAAAAAAATATTCTAAGTATAAGCAAAACAAGAAACGGAGAGATTATAATTAAAACAAATAATTGCGAGACCGCCAAAGAAGCATTAAAAATTAAAGAAATTAATGGAGTAAAAATAAGTACAAGATTGTCCCTTATTGGCATAACCAGTAGTTACATATTACAAGGAATAGACACAGAATATACAATAGAAGACATAAAATCGGAATTAGAAAATAGTAATTATCAAATATTTGAAATTCAACGCTTTATAAAAAAAACAGAATCTGGATTCAAACCACTCAAAACAATTAAAATTACCCAAATTGGATGCAGTATTCCCGAAAGAGTTCCAATAGGATTTGAAATGTTTAAAACTAACATTTATTTTGAAAAACCTAAGCAATGCACAAACTGTTGGAAATTCGGGCACTATCAAAAATTCTGCCGAAGCTCAATAAAATGCCGAATTATGCTCATTAAACCACCCTGAAAATGAATGTAAAGAAACTGAAATCAAAAAATGTAGCTCTTGTGGAGAAGCGCATGAAGCCAACTCGAAAATTTGCAAAAAATATCAAGACGAAGTTGAAATCTTAAAAGTTAAAGTACAGCAACAAATCTCGAGAAATGAAGCAATTGAAAAATTCCAAAAGACAAGAAAAACATCATACTCAACCAAAACATACAACATTCAAACAGAGAAAATAGAAAATCTTGAAAAAAATATCTCAAAATTAGAATTGAAATTTGAAGAAAACAATAACATAATTGAAAAGAAATTAGAACAAATAATACAGCATTTCACGACAGAACTAAATACCGTAGTAGCACAAATAAATTTGAGTTTTTCCTCCTTAATGAATACCATGGAATCCACCTTAAAAAAAGTTGCATCCAATATAACAATTCCAGAAGATGATGATTATCTAATAAATAGAAAAACGAATGAAAAAGCAAAAAGACTCAAGAAAATATCAGAAGCGAGAGGAAATACATTAGAAAGTGTAGTAGAACAAAATAAAAAATCTTAATTATACAAATCTTCTTATATTCTCGCTAAAATATTAAATTTTCTTTTTTGGACATTTAAACTAACTCGTAGTATTATACCTTTTTTCCCCTTTAAATTATGAATATAATCCAATGGAATGCACGTGGAATTAAAAACAAGAGGTCAGATATTCTTTTCGCCCCAATTTTTCAAAAATCAAGCATTTTAGTAATTCAAGAAACTTGGTTACATCCAAATGATATTTTCACGATTCCCAATAAGAATATATTCCGAATTGATCGAGAAATCAAAAGAGGAGGAGGATTAATGATAGTTTTAAACAAAGATATATATTAGTGCAGTAAAAATATTCTCAGAAATTAGTGAAGACTTAGAAATTTTAATAGTCAAAGTTCAGATAGAGATACAATTCCTATCACAATTTTTAATATATACATCCCACCGGGTAACTTTAAAGACGTCAATTTTTATCAAAAATTGCATCATATATTGATAATCACAATTTGATATTGGGAAATTTCAATGCATCTCATGAGATATGGGGATCAAAAAATTCCAACGCTTCTGGAAAAAAGAATTTGATTGGATTATTGAAAATGACTTAATATTATTAAACGATAAAAGCCCAACTTATCTCCATTCATCGGGAATTTTTACTTCTATAGATCTTTCTTTAGTATCGATAAATTTAAATTACGATTTATTATGGTCCACAAATACCGATAAAATTTTGGAAGTGACCATTTCCCTATAATTATTAATTACAAAAGAACAAACAGCTCAGCAACAAATAATTTTAAACAAAAAACAAATTGGAATAAATTTATCAATATCATTCAACAAAAGTTAAATTTAAATGAAAACGTAAATATAAATATTATAGAAGAAACAAAAAAGCTCAAATCTTATCTCAAGAACCAATAAAAAACCAGATCAATTCAAGAGCTCCATGGTGGACAGCAGCATGCGGACTTTTAAGAGCATAAAAAAGAAAACTTAATAAAGCAAGAAAAAACTTTAGGGAAGAAGACTGGATAAAATATAAAGAAGTAA
>BMAV01026042.1:0-33742 GCA_019973955.1 Trichonephila inaurata madagascariensis | reverse complement strand
ACACCTCATCGTTGAAGGGAATGTGGAGACCGAATAAAAAAAATCAGGTTGTTTTTTTTTCTTTTTTTTATGATCTTCCAACAAGTGGTCGGAAGAATTATTAAAAGAAGGAAGTCTCGGGCGGTGCTTAAAAGTTATAAAAGTAAAACCAAAAATGAGTTTTCATTTTTTTGAATTTTTTTGACTTGTTAAAATTTTTTCTGAAGAAAACATTTTTTCACACATTTGTTTACTTCGATGTATGATTTCCGTGAGATGCAAAAATTTCCTTTGGTTATTTGTTATAATGGTTTATTGAAAAATGTTTGAATTGTATAATATGTGTATATATATATTTTTGTATTGTTACTTTTAGAGGCATCGGGTTCAGGGAAACGCGGCGTACAAGGCACTAACAAAAAATAAATGATTGGGGCTCATTGGGAGTTTTGTTGAAACCAGATGTGGGATGGAGAAAAAAATTTATTGTATATATAAATAATATATGTAAAATTGATTAATATTATGGAAATAGAGACCCCCAAATTTTCCCCATTTCGGGGGAGACGCCCCTGAAAATCTTGAAAAGTATAGCTTCAACGTGTTTCCAGGTTGTTAAAAAAAGGAGCAGAAGTACCAGCCCCATATGAGTGTTAGATTGGGTCTGGCACCCAAAAAATAGTTTTAAGTGTATAAATATTTTAAGTAACGAAATGTAAGGAGAGTAGGCACAAATTAAACAGTAATTATTAATGTTGGCCTAGTTATTGAGTAAAATTTATTGCACGAGTTTAAAATTAAATTGAATATTAAAATTCAAGATGAGTAATGAAAATTAAAGTAAAGAAAAATTTTTGGGAAATTATAAAATTTAAAAATTTAAGATTAAAATTGCAATGAAAATTAAAGTCAAGATAAAATTTTGGAAATTATAAAGTTAAAATTTAAGATTAAAATTGCAATGAAAATTAAAGTCAAGATAGATTTTGGGAAATTTTTAAAAAAGTAAAATGAAGATTTAAGATTAAAATTTAAAAAAACCTCAGAAAGCGAAGAAATTTAGAAATAGAGATTTAGACACGAAATTTATTAAAGGGATGAAAACCCCTTTAAGTAAATCACTTTTTTCTTTTTGGGGGGGACGTTCTCGCTCTTCTATTAACATGACTCCTATGTTTTTGGGCCAGTTTGATGGAAATTTTCCAACCCAATACCAAGAAGATAAACAATTAAAGAAAAAGAGATATACTATGGATATCGGGTAAGCTTAGATATAGGGAGCAGGCTCAGAGATTTATTGTGGAATTATTCTGATCGATAGAGTGACAAAGCTTTGTGGGAATCTTTAGGATCAAGAATTAGCTACCTTGGGGATCAAGAATCTTCAATATAAAGTTTATAGATAAAATTCTAGGTCAAGGGGCCAGAACGGGGAAAATAATATTAGATATAAATAAAACAGGATTTTTTGGGATATGAGATAGAGGATCGAGTTGGGGATCTGACTTAAATGTGATTTAATTTGGGCTTGACTTCACTCTAATTAAATTTGTCAAATTAGAACTTGTTTTTTTGTTACCAATGTTTTATTAAGAATTATGTCTCTTCATTTTGATAATCCCACACCTCTAGCTTACGCGGAACCGGCAAGACATGGTCATCACAGGATGGCTATGTCTCAACTTATATTAGTATTCACTCATTAGTATTTAAAAATTAAAAATCATTTTCCGTGAATTGAAACAGATCTTTTTAAAAATGTCGAAGTGCTTTTAGCAAAAAGAACAAAAGTTTGCTTTGTGCAATTGAGTCTAAAATTCTTTAACTGAAAGGGTCGACATTTTTCAATCAAGTGAGTGAGTGTTTGTTAATGTCGCACTGAAAAGAAGCACAAGTACTACTGGCGACGGACCTCACAATTTTGAACCATGGTCAATGGCCAGGACGGCACCTGAGCTTGCACCTCTTCCCTTCTATTTTCTACACCACACGTCAACGGGAGGACTTTGAGAATCCACAGATTTAATGTACATCAGCCCCACTTCGCGGTGGGACTTCTGTGGTACTTTGGCTCCAACTCATAACCCTTTACACCAGGGGTACTCAACCCTTTTTTCCGCTAGGCCACATACATTTGTCAACTATTTCTCGAGGGCTGCAACATGAGGATTAATGCGGGGGAAGGGGAGGGGACGCTATAAGATCGACATTTAAATTGCGGAAAATTGATCAAAATATTAGAACACATAATTTTGGATTTTTTTTAAAACTATTGCAACATGGTCGTCCTTCGATGACCATATCGTGGGGTTTCAGCGTAAGTAGAGGTGTGGGATTCTCGAAATGATGAGACATGATGAGACATTTCAATATGACTTTTATTAAGAATTTAACTTAGATTACTTAGATATCGAACAAACTTATATTAAGTGAGAATAAACCAAAACACGTAGTCTTAATCAACACAGATCGCGCAATTACATCACTTATCAATATAAATATATTATATCTGCGCCTAATCTCAATCTCAATAATATATTCGCGTTCAGAATTATAATCTTCCTACCTTGGTTGAATACTCAACGTCCAATCTACTTCAATATTTCTCCGAATGGTCGTACAATGGTATGTACCTTGGTTAAAATGGCGGGGTTTACGGGATTCAAGATAAGCCGTCGATCAACACTTCTATCTTCTCTACACTGAACTTTCTCTAAATTACCATCACGCTCACTAAAACTTCTATCTTTTTAAAGGTTATCTTATTTGCATCTATGCTTCGTTTCACTTCTTGGATATATGGGTTGGAAAAGATTTGCCATTAATCGTGGCCGTCAAAGAACAGAGAGGTTATGTTAGAGGAAGGACGCGTGAGATGTCACACTATAATAAACTCCATCAAACTCAACTCCCAAAAGATAGGTTTTAGGCATCGCTTATCCAGTTAAGGGATAACTTCAATTTCCTTTCATCAATGATAGTAACCTCTCCACCACCACCACCATAAATATTTTGTTCCTGTTGTAAATATTTTTTTTTCTTTTTAAGAAAGTCAATTTATCTCGTTTTGAAAGAGATTCCCAAGAAAAAGAGTCATTGAAAGATTTGTGCTCAGAAGAATAGTGACGAGTAAAATTATATTTTTTTTTAATATAACATTTTCACTATAAATCAAACAAGTTATTAATCCGTGTTTGTTTTTCTCAACGAAATAGTCAAGATCTCCCAATCGTCTTGAAACAGCATATATTATTTACATATTTTTCGTTCTAAAGACATGAGGGTTAATTAAAATTAATTTCATTCATAGTAGGGTCGCTACTCCACTGTTACTTGTTATCACTGTCTGTAACAATTACAAAAAGAAAAAAAATAGTTATCTCGCAATTCGTACCAGCACGACATCGATAGCAAAATTTACATATTTGATTGCTGGATTAATAAGATTTCTCACTAAATTTTTAATGCATTTTTCTTAAATATTTGAATTTTTTTAGTGCAATGGGTCGTGACTGGGTCACTCAGAAAGGTCCGGTGGGCCACATGCAACCCCGGGCCTCAGGTTGAGTATCGCTGCTTTACACTATAGTTACGACCATTACCACTATACCACCGCGGCTACATTTTGCATTCAATACACGTGTTAAACTAACATCAAATGTAATGGTTAAAATTAAGTACTAAAAAGCAGTTGATTGAAAATTAAAATTGATATCCTATTGCTTTTGATTATATTGTTCTGATAATAAATGAACTTAAGTAAAACAAGTTATCAATCCTTTTTTTTTCTATATCTATTGTTAAAGCAAAACCTCCTGGAAAAAGCTTAGAAAAAAATATATATCAAACCAAGTAAAAACAATGCACTTTGAGTAAATTTTATAACCCCTTATTTGAAAAGAAGGGAGCTTAATGAATTAATGGCGTGTGTTTTGGGTTCCCCTGATTCAAATATCGGAGAGTTAATAATGAAGAAAACGAGCAATAAAGTGGTTTAAAGCTAGTTCGAGAGTCTTAAAATGACTATCAAAATGTATTGTTCAATGCATTTTTTCTGCTTGAAAATTACTAGATAAGATGAAAATATCATGATTAACAAGTGACTGATTTTTGAAAAGAGTACAATATATGAAATTACGCAAGAAAAATGATACTTATATTGCACTCTATTACAATTTTCCTTTTTGTTCATCGCATTTCAATTGCAGTGTTTCGGTTAGGCTGTATATGGAATTTAATGAATTCAAAAAAATGGAATTTAATTGTTATATTTGAAAATACCGAGTTTATAATATATATATATATACATACATATATATTTATATTATAGAGATGTGACAGTGAGATTCATTTTTCTTATTATAGTCGTGATTCTCTAAATCACATCTTATTACTGATCACATTATCGTTCATTTCAGTTTAAAATCAAGAGAGTTATTTGAGCATGTGCTTCGTTCAAGAACAAAAATAAAAAAGAGGGAATTATTCAAATTCCTCATTTAAGTGTGAAAGGAAAAACAGGGGAAAACGTAATGTAAGAATATAATTGCATGTTCAAGTAAAATGAATTATTAATTATTTATCGAAATTACATCGTTGCTTAGGAAAAAATTAAAACATCTTTGTAAGGCACATGTAAATTATTATGACATTCTTTTTCTAGGAATCATCAATGAATCTATCAAGAATTTAAAGTGTAATTTCCTTTTGACGAGAATCTCTAATAAATATGTATAAACAAATATTTAAATCTTTTAATGTTGAATGAAATGAAACGCTCTTCGAAATGGGGCAATTGGAATTATGATTTAGAGATTATAAGTAAAAAAGATTCACATTTTAAGTAAATATTAATTTAAATTATTACATATATATACACATACATATATATGTTACATATAGATCTTTTTGCAATAAATTGTATCATTAGAGCTTATTACGACATCTTACGTATACGAAAGTATTTTTTTAGTATTCAGAATTTGTAACATTAATGTGCATTAAAATAATCTGCAGATATTAAATGTTAGTTAAAATATCTCTCTTCTCCCTTTTTTTCTTTTTCTTTTTTTAATATTTTAATAATTTTACTTACTTTATATGAATTTTACTGAATTGAATATCAGTAGTAAAGTTATAAAAAGCAGAAGTTTGCCATCAAGAAGCAACCAAATATATAATTCACTTACGCTTATAAATAAAAATTCCCATTTTCTTAAATAAAAATGTGTTGTTCTTTTTTTGAAATTATTTCCTAGCTGCTTTCTGGCCAACATATTTATTTAGAACAAGCGAAAAAACGATTACGGATACTGCACACAGCAAAGAACAAAAGTCTGACCACTGCACACAGCATCTGATCAGGGGTTGGTTCCCGTAGAAGGAATGAGTGGAAGAGAAGCGGGAAAAACCCGTGGGTGAATCACGCAGTTATCCTTCCGCCAGAAAAAATAATTCACCCTGTTAAACCCCAAAACAAAATGAATGCCCTTTTAAAAAAATAAGGAAAGGAACGAAAGAAAAATGGTTTTTGGGTAATAGGGGGGATTTATGGTTTAAAGGAATTTTTTTTTTCTAATTTCGCATATAAAAAAGCGAGTTTTTTAATGTACCGAATTTTTCTACTTTATGAGTAAAGCATAATATTTAATAACCACAAGAAGAATCACAATAGACATAATATAAGTTAATAACATTATACAATAACACCAAGAACAATAGACATAACTTATAAAGGCCCAGCATCTGGAGTCTGAAAGGTAACCAATCCATCAAAATTGTGATCCTAAGGTAAATTGTTACCATTAGTATTTATTTAAAACCAAACGAAATTTGTCCACCGATTACAGACCCTTTTGGGCGAAAATTTTAAAATCACGGGATATTCTTTCAAAAAAATTTTGGTAGGGGGCCCTCTCAATCACCCATCTTCTAACTTTTCTAGCATGACAATATACTACAATATAAAAATAAGACAAATCTCTGATGATATAATACAACATCCATCTCGCTATATTAACTCATATAGTACGAAAAAAAAGATACACTGTTCTATTTTCACGAATTGAAAACTATTTTTTTTTATAGTATTTGGATTATTTTTTGGGAACCGTGATTTGGAAAACTTTAAAAAATTATTTTATATTTTTTACCCCCTTAGGAGAAAAGGGTTATAAAATTTTTTTAAAGAATAGTATTATAATAACAAATTTTTTTTAAGCACAATATTTTGACAAAGAATGAACAAAAAAATTTTAAATTTTCAAATTTTTTTTTAAAAAATACTTATTATAATAATTTTTCCTGATATAGCAAACCTCGGCCACAGGTTCAAAAGAATTTTTGAAATATATAACTTAGTAGTTTTTATCCATGTTTTTGGACAACAGAGAGGAGAAATTTTTAAGAAAAACACCGATAATTTTTTCCCAATTTGGGCTGTAACTCTGAAAAATAATATAAATTCTTAAAAAAATCATAGTTGAGCCTCTGTACAGAGATTTGGCATATACAGTTCCAAAATATTATTATAAAAAAAGTTTTTTTTCAAAAAAGGAGAAAATTTTTTGGAAAAAAGGTTATTCTAAGTTAATTTTTTCCAAAATTTTTGTATTTAAATAATTTTTTTTTGGCCAAAAGTCCTTAAAACTATTTTATACTTTGTATTCTAATCTAAGGGACATTTTAAATATCAAAAAAAATTATCCTTTTTGGTGTTTTTTTAAAAATCAATTCCCGAACGTAGTGGGGAAAACCTTAAGACTTTTGAGTTTTACGTAAAAATTACTTAAAGACTAAATGGTAGTAAAAGAAATTGAATATAACCCTGTTTTGATATTTCATTATCAGAATACGTACTTTGATTCTCAAATTACATACTTTTACGTAATAATATAATTTATATTTCTTTTTGTAGTGCAAACCAGTAATTTAAAAGTTTTTTGCAGACTGAAGTATGAGGGTCCTCTAAAGGATTGTGACAATTTTTTAAAACATGATTAGAGGGCTGATTGAGCCACGATAGCCGAATGGTCAAGATATCGGATCGTGGCTGGCCTTGTCACGAGTTCGAGCCCAGTACCACTAAATACCCGCCGTGTAGGGGAGCGATTCACGTTAAATCTGTAGAAAGTTCCAATGTCCTCCAGTTGGTGTGGTGTGATATTTAAGAGAGGGGTTGCCAGCTCAGGTGTCGTCCATTTCACTTGACCATGGTTCAAAAAATTTTTTGGGCCTTGCCAAAAGCCCTCGTGCATTTAATAGTGCGACGTTAAGTTTCCCTTCACCAGAGTGGATTTGTGGGGAAAAGAAGGTCGAAAAACGGGGTCCTTCCGGATTTTACAAAGGAAAAAAACATCGCTAGAGTACAAAAAATTGGGGAAAATTTTTTTCCCCCCCTTTTCCCGCCCCGCCTACCTAAGGGGGGGGAGGGAAAGAAAGCAGAACCAGAGAATTTAAATCAAAAATTATTTATTTTTATCAAACAAAAAACCAACAAAAATCAATTCCCCAAAGTGAATTTTCAAATGAGTAGCATGGAGAAAGCAAAAGATTACTAAGCAAAAGGAATAACTTATTTTTCCCCAAACTAATCTGTCGTTGATTCCAAAACCCCCAAAACTGCTAATTCAAAACCCAAAGGGGAAAAAACCCCTTTAATCTTTTTTCATGCGAAAGTAACCTTATTCAAACTTTTTCTTTCGTAGCGAATATAAAATCTTCCTACCTTTCCTTTTTTTATAATTACAAACTCTGGGCTTTATATAGTCGAACCAATCTGAATATTATGGTTTTTTTTCTTGATAGGGATAGGGGTTGGGAATTTAACACGAAGCAACCCAAAGATTTCCCAAGAGGATTAGTGGGGAGGACCCTATAGATTTTTTTTACCCAGATATGGGGAAATCCCAAAATTTACCCAGTTCAAATATGGTTCCAAATTCACCAGTGAAGAAAAATTTCTTACAAAGCAGGGCAGAGATGGATGAGGGCCCGGGACAACCTTTTCTTTTAAAACCCAGAGAGTGGGTTTTTTAACCTGTTTGAACCCGGACGTTAAAGGACTTTATCATTCATGAATTTTGTTGGAAAAAGTGGGTGTACAGTTCATGATGTCATGATGTGATGTTATTCGAGATAAAGTTTCTGCTTATAAAGAAATCAAGAAATTTTCTTTCAGAACGTCCCTCGTATTAATGATTTAAATTAAAAATTATATTGGTGAAAATATGTATTATTTAAGAATTTATTTGTGTTCATTTAGAACCTGTGTTTTAAAATAAATTAACAGCTGCAAATCTAACATGTAGTGTTACACACATAAATGATATAGGTGACAAAAATTCCTCCTTTATTTATGATTTGAACATAAAAAATTCATTTTCTGCATAGGAACTTCACATTCGGAAGCAACATCTACAAATATTGCACATGAATTCCTAGAAAATATTTGCTTCTGACTTCAAACATCGATTAGGATAGTTTTGATATCGGCAAATGCCTGTCGTAGCTCGATATTGATCTGGAAATGGGATTGGTCGAAGAGGGAAAATCTCTTATCCATCTATAATTCAATTTTCCAATATTTATTTAGCAACATTCAAACGCATTGACTGACCAGAAATGAATATTTTCTACGAAATGCCAAAATGTTCTGTATGAAACCTTTTGATTGTTTCGTAACTTTCAGAATCATTTAGAATACTATATTGAATATTGTAAAAGGTAACTTACATATTAGCTCTTTACAAGTATTTGGTGCTGTAGTGGATGATTATCTATATATAATCGTACAAAGGAAAAAACAAATCGACAACACACGCAACAGAAGATCTCCAGTAGTAATAGACTTACAAACTTGAAATTTGGCAGGCATGTTCCTTTCAGGTCAGGTTAGAATGAGTTCTACCAAAATCGACTCCCAAGAAAGGTTATTGGAGACGTTATAGACAAAAATTCGATAATTTTTTTTTTTTTCTTTTTATTGAGTAGAGATCTATTTAAGAGTGTGTTTTGCTTTAATCTACTAACAAAAGGGGGGGGGGTTACAAGAAGATAAAGGGGCGTCATAAATAAAAATCCAGGACTTTGAATTTGAATTTGTAGAAAAAGGGTCTTTAACCCCCTACCCGTGGCTTGAGTGAGGAGTGAAAAAATTAACGTCACAGTGTTCAGATACTCGAGTGCTTTTGGTGACGAATATCGTAATTTTGAACCATGGCCAAGTGACGAGGGCGACACCTGAGCTGTCACCCCCTCTCCTGATTACCACATCACATCAATGGGAGGACGTTTGAACTCTGGATAGATTTAACGTGCATCTCTCCCCTACACGGTGGGTCTTTAGTGGTACTGGGCTCGATTTCGTGACAAGCCAGCCACGACGTGATACCACGACCTGATACTGCAGCCCTAATATGCCCGTGGGCACCATGGCGCCCACTGATCACTTAAAATGTGCCTGCTGCTGTACGATAACAATAAAAATATTTTAGTTTTCATAAAAATTCTGTTGGAAAGTTTTTCCCAGATACCAGTACAAAGAGAAATGCGATCTTTCTTTTTTTTTCCGCACATTCGCCAACTTGATGTAGCCAGTAGCCACGGTAGCCTAGTGAGCCAAGGTAATGTATACGTAGCTGGCGTGTCATAATCTCCGAGCCCAGTATCACTGAAGACCCGCCGTGTAGGGAAAGATGCACTTTAATCTGTCGAGAGCTCAAACACCCTCCCGTTGGTGTGGTGTGGTAGTTAGGAGAAGGGGTGCCAAATCAGGTGTCGTCCTCGTCACTTGTTCATGGCTCAAAATTACGAAGTCCGTCGCCAAAAGCCATCATGTAGCTGAACAGTGCGACGTAATATTCACTCAACTCACCAACTTGATTTCTCATACCACAGTGGGTTATTTAGCACTAAAAATTGGTCAAAACTCAATTATGAAGATAGACACATAAAATTTGGAAATCATCTTTCTTAGAGGATATGCATGCGCACCTAGAAAAGTTTCCAAAATCAACCTGAACGAGGTAAAGGTAATGTCAACGAAAAACTCGAAGTGCTCACGGACAAAGTCGCTGGTGGGTTTCAATAATAAATAATACATTTTTGTGCTAAATAAAAGCTAGAAATTGACGTAAGACGACATATTTTTTGAAAGTTACACACACACACATATATTTTTTATACAGTAGCTTTTGAATAAAATTATTCACAAATGGCATCAAAATAAAGGTAAAAAATTGTTTGAAGGACTAAATTTATGCTATGATGAGAAGTTTTCACAGTTCAAAGCATTTGATAATTAAACGACACACTTCATTTCTAGTGAAATAAATGACATGATTTTTTTAAATGTCGAAGAAAAATTGCCTGAACTCAGTAAGATCACAGGAAGTTTTCTGCCACTAACTATTTTGAATTTTTTTTAAATAAATATTCTGGAATTGCTTTTTCGTTTTGTTGCTTATATAATAGCAAAAGAAAAATAAATTTAGCACATTTTTTTTTCTTGCTTTTTCGATTTTGTGTCATGTGCATATAAATCTGGTAGTAAATTTATTCATGAGCACTCTTCATTCGTAGTAGCAAATAGCTTTCAAATAAAGTTCTTTCAATGTGTCCTTCTATAGTATTTTCTTTTATTTCGTTCCTTTGATAAATAAAGAAATAATCATTGCGAAGAAGACCATTCTTTTCCTTTCGATGCTTTAAATTTCCATGGTATCTTCAGTGTGTGTGTGCGGTGCCTCCAAGCGCGGGGTTCTTCAAGCTAAATTATAAGAGTAAGAACTAGTCTTATTTACCTGTGCTCACTATCTTTGGACCAGTAGACAATCTTGCTTCTCATTTCACAGTACAAGCACAATTTTATTTCTCGAAAAATATTGAATAGTCTTAGATAGATTTTAAATAACAATTGCTACATTTAGACAGTGATTATTGAGGGATGTGCTGGTTTGAAATATTTTGTCCAGTCAAAATTTTATGTTTTTCCTAAAGAGGATTTCTAAATGGGCATTTTATTTAGAGCAAAAATTATTGCTTTTTTATAAATATTTACTAATTAAATACATACCATAAATTCTGCCAGCTACAATTTTCATTATAAAAAAACTATTGTACTAGAGTTGTTTTAGGAACTATAGCATTTTAGAAAATATTATATTGAGTTATTTCTTTTGTAAGTGAAATGGTAACTCTTAGAATTTATCTGAATCTACATTAAAATGCCATTTCCTTTGCATTTCTTTACAAAATCACGGATTCATCTTTATTTTGTTGTTGTTCTAGCAAGGTACTCAGGTAAAATCTCGATATTTTTTTAACACAGTTACAAAATCGTAAATGACTTTAATGCTATGTTAAGCTTTAAATTAAAAGGAATATAGGAAAAATGAAAAAGCAGTGTCTGTTAAAATGTACCTTATTAAAATGAATCCATTTTATCGTAACTGCTCCATAAATTTAAAATACTGAAAGAATTTTTATTTAATTTATCATATTTTGTTTTCAAAAATGTATTGAAAATGAAATTAGAATGCATAAAAAAAAAAATACACATATAATTTTGAATATATTTTGAATGGTATTTCACAATATGTTGTCCTTCCATGTAAGTAATAAACTAAATGAAGAAGAATACAAACAAAATAAATTAAAATATTTAATGTAACCTGCGGTTCAAAATTGTTATTCACTCAGTGATTTAAGCACAAAAAGAATAATTCCAAACAGAAAGAGCCTTTTGAAGTCAATTTGGAAAAGAAATGTTTACGAAATCTTCGAATATCATTACAAAAGCTAAGAATTCTATATATTCCAGATTAGTTTACTTACTCTTCTTTAAAATACTGACACATTAACACACTCGAGAAAGATGAAAAAAATGAAACTAAGCAAATGAGCAGACCTTGAAAAAATCTGAAAGACTGGAAAATTTTTTAAAAATTGTAGAAATCAAACCGGATCTAATTTCACGAAGAGTTTTTATATATATTTCAGATTTTTTCAAGATCTAAAGTGAAAATATGTGGAAATTGTAATTGAAGAATTCTTGTATTTCATTATTAAATAAATATTTTATTTCTTGTGCTTAATACGAAAGTAATGTACAATAATATTCTAAAAAACAATTAAAATGATTCATTTAATTGCCCAAATACTAGATGATTTAAAAATATAGATTCAAACTCAAATTTTAAATTTTGAAAATGATTAATAAGTACTATGAATTTTTTCTACTGGTTAATACTTGGGTTTTTTTTAAACATTGAAACGCGCAATGTATGTTGTTTTCTTCGCAGTGAGTTACCTTGTGGAAAATTGAGTTTTACAGTGCTCTGAAAGAGTTCTTCCCATTATGAGCTCGAATAATATGGAAACCCTAAAAGATGTGAGCATGGTTACCAATTTGGAGACAGTATCACCCTCAGCAACAAATTTGGCAATAAATTATAGCGAGTCTCTGGTATCGGTAGTTTTTGAAATTTCAATGAATCTATATAAGGAACCTTTGAATCCACGATGTTTAGCTGGCCGCAGTAGCCTATGTTTATGGATCACGAACCTATAGCTGGCGTGTCATAAGTAGAAAATGAATCTATATAAGGAACCTTTGAAGCATCGATGATTTTGCTGGCCGCGAGCTCATGTTTATGTGCACGAACCTATAGTTGGCGTTGTCATAAGTAGAATGTCCTATCAATGAACCTTGAATCCAAATGAAATTCTGGTCACCAGTAGCCCTTTTTATAATCACGTTTAGCTGGATTCACTAAGTAGAAGTGAAACTATTAAAAGAACTTAAATCCATAATTTTCTGGCAGTAGCCTAGTTTATGTCACGAACCTATATGGCGTGTAAATAAGTAGAAAAACTAGTGTTCCTAAACCAACCATTGAAGGGTTGACAAAGTTAACTGGAGATCTCATGGTGCAAATAGTTTGTTTAGTGAAAGGTTGTTATATAGTGTTTTTCCGTATCACTCTCAACTTGTTACAGAGGTAAAAATCGTCACCAATATCACCTTGAAATGGTTTAACGTTGTTAGATACCGACTACTGGGGGAAACGTGAATTTAAAAAAATATAAATGGTAATATTTATGATATTTAGTGTGAATTTTTATAATATATATTAAAATTGTTTCAGAATACATTGGAGCAAAAATTTTTTAATATTTTTAGAAATGAACATAGAAGACACATTTGAAAATATTCTCCTTTTAGTGAATGCTTCATTATAATAATATTTTGCCTGTTTTATAGCCGGGGCCTTTGTACAGAAGCTCAACTAGAGTTTTTGAAATCTATAACTTGAAGTGGGTTTATCCGTGTTTAACAACAATGGGGAGAAATTTTAAGAAAAAAAGCCGATAATTATTTCAAAGGGGTTGTAACTCTGAAAATAATGTGAATTTTTCAAAAATCATAGTTGAGCTTCTGTACAGAAGTCTGAGCTATGTACGGGCAAAATATTGTTATAATAGAAGCATTTTTCTCAAAAAGAGAACATTCTGAAGAAAGGTTATTCTAAGTTAATTTTTTGCCGAAATAGTGCATTTAAATAAAAAAAATTGTCAAAATGTCCTTAAAACAATTTTATATATGTATTCTAATCTAAGTGACACTAAATAGCATGAAAATTATCCATTTATGCGCTTTTTTAAAATCACGATTCCGAACGTAGTCGGATACCTTAGTAAACATTCACTCATTACGATATTTAAGATTTGTTTAAAATAAGTGACTCCTCCAAATATAATATTTACTTCGAATTATTTTTCAGAAAAAAGAGCTAACTTAATTTTAATCGTCATCCATTAAGTTGTCATAAACGTGCATGAACGAATGAGCAGAAATAAATGTCTTAACAAAGAATTCAAGCTCTTTGTTTTGTAATAAAATTATTCTTTTAAAAAATGTAGCAAAAGAACACAAAAATATTATGTGACACGTACATCATTTTTCCCTGTCATGTAAGATATTTTACAGACATAATAATGCCGTCTAATTTGCAGTCAGCGCGAGTCCCGATATTCCATGCAACACGGCTTCACGCTTATTATCGGAGCAACGATCTCGATAGTCTGTAACCGTAACCAGTTCCAGTTAATTATCATTAGAATGATGGGTTGTGTTGTTGTGGCTCTTGTTTAGGATTTCGAATTGGCCATTCAGAAAAGCACTAATGGAAGATTAGGGAGAGAAAAAACTACCAATTTACTGATTCTCAAGGGATATTCCATATTTATGTAATGGTGGTGTGAGACGTAAATAAAGTAAAAAAAGTGATTAGTAATTCTGTTGATTATTTATCTCAGAGCTCTTACTAAGACTAATATAAAAAATATAATATTGTTACGAATTTTGTGTAAATAGTGTATATAATTTGTATTTGGATGTTTAATGCATTTATATTACTCTATGTCATGTTTATTTTATGTTAAAATTGTAATATCACGTGCACACCCTTACGATAATGGCGATTGAATGAGAACTTTGGCGAAATATTGGGGTAGAACCAAGTTGGCATCATTTTGTACCGTTGGCGACTTAGACCATTTGGCGTCATTGGCGATCAGTTGGCGAGTTGGAACCTTCTGGAATCTTTTAGAAAGTAGTAGATCTTTCCCCCAGTGTCCGTTCAATGACACGAGCTGTTATATTTCTGGAAGTTTCTGTCACGCCTATAAAGGATGCTCGCCGGTACGGCGGGGAGTCTGGATTAAACCAGTGAGTAGTGAGGATTGTTATGACTAGCGGTTAGCTCGGCGGTGCTTGTGAATAATCTTTACTTACACGTGTATTTTTAAACACTGTTATTGTGTTTGATTGCTGTTGAAGGTGTGAAGACCTTCGGATATTTACTCTGTGAATATTGCTGCTGAATCCTGTATTTAAAGGATTGGATTTTTGATAATAAATTCGCATCGCTCTTGAAGAACTGTTTATTTTCTTTGTGACTGTTTTGCATAAAATCCCCGAAACCTTGGATCTACGTAACAATATTATCAAGTAAATAGAAACAATACTGTTTAATAAAGAGTTAAAAAACGAAAAGTTGCTATTTCTTGGTTTTAAATATATATTAAGCATGTTTTTCCAATACTTTAAATATTTTAAACTATGTTTTGTATTTGATGTTGACTTATTTTAAGATATTCGTAGGTATATAAGTAAAAGAGAAAGAGGGGGGAAAAAGAGAAAATATTTATAGTCGGTACAGTTTTTATACCGTGTAAAATAATATACGTATATAACGCACACCTATATTTTCAAGCTACATTTTTTAATTTTTAGGTATATTTGCCTCATAATGCGCATCTGCTCTTTTTTGAAGGAACCTGAAATGTACGTGTGCTATACTTTTATGCTTTGAAGTCATTTATTTTAGGAATTATCCTTAACATTTAAAAATATAGTATACTTCTAGAAATACAAATCTTTAAATTCGTCAGATATGTCATTTCTTTTACATAAATAGTATTTCGATATATGCCGAAGTCTTATTTTTATATGCTGCTCTCCTTTTAATTTTAAATCTATCATTCTTATACCCGGCGTATAATACACCCGTAAATTTCGTTCTTATTTTTTGTGTTAAAAGTTCCCATTATACTCCGGATTTCACGGTAATTTTCAATTTGATTTTTGTAGTTCTTTGTTTTATATTTATTGAATAAGCATATAAATTAATAGAAAAATCCTCTTACATTTATATTTAAGAATACTTTTTAAATTTCGATATACATGAGTAAGTCATATTATTATTATTTTCATTGAGAAAGAAGGCAAAGCAACGCACTCGATATGCGATTTTACTTACGTTTTTGCAATGCTGATAAATTTTAAATTAAGTCCTCACCCCCCTTGCCATTTTTGAATCAAATACATTTATATTTTGCAGTCCCTTTTGAAGTAACGTAATTAGAAAAGATTAGTTTTAAGAAATTATTTTTGTTGAGCATTTTTCTGAAAAGAGATTCTTTTTTTTCGAAAAAAATTCTTCATTTTCAACAGATTACAAAGGAGATGTTCCTTTTGTAACTCACAAAAGGGAAATATTTTCTTTTAATCTCATACTAAAGGCGGGTGTTCTTTTTAAAGAGGGCAAACTACAGGTAAAATCTTTAAAAAAAGATAATTTCTGAGTATGATTAGATTAAAACTTGAAAAGTATCAAATAATAAATTAATATTGGAAAAATTACTTCAATAAGAATCTCAAGCATCTAAGCACCAATATTTAAGTAAATATCTTGTTTTAAGTAATTTTTTAAGCAGAAGAGTGAAAGTAATTAAAAATCTATCACAAAATGTGCTAAAAAGCACCCTAAAATAATTATTTCATTGTTTTTATTATATTTCTAATGAAAATGGCAATAATTTTAAAGTGTTCCTCAATAGATTTAACCTGTGTCCTTCCAAACTTTGTTACTGTTATGTTGGTGGGGAGCAAAGTGTGGACACTTTATCCTTTTATGTTCAAAATTTAAGAAAGAGAGGAATTACATGAAAGCGAAACTGCATGCTCTTAAAT
This sequence comes from Trichonephila inaurata madagascariensis, assembly GCA_019973955.1. Classification (NCBI taxonomy): domain Eukaryota; kingdom Metazoa; phylum Arthropoda; class Arachnida; order Araneae; family Nephilidae; genus Trichonephila; species Trichonephila inaurata. The sequence continues at coordinate 17,226 of BMAV01026042.1, read as the reverse complement.
TCAACTGGCCTTTTAACTTTTTTCAACTTGTTTGAAGTAAAGCTTCCTTCCCTTTATTTTGTATCTTCATTGATCTGTTTTTGTAAATTTTCCATTTCTGTTTTTCTAACTTACTGTATTGATTTTGCTCTACCGTTTTAATTTTGTATTGTATTTTTGTCTGTAACTTATTTGTTTTGTTATCTCACATGTAACTCTTTTGTTTTGCTATTTACTTTTATTTTATTTATCCTATTCTCACATGTTTTACTTGTTTCTGTAATCCCCTGTGATAATTTGTAGGCACTAAATTATTTTATTTGTCTTCGATAATATAAATAAATAAATAAAATGGCATATTTTATTTTAAAAAAAATAAACACAGCTTTCTAAATTTTATATTAAGCCTTATTTAGCAATATTAAAACGATATATTAGGTATATGTAGGTGGTTTATTCAAGAAATCTAATATATTTCCTTTTTAGTTTTGTTTACTAGTTCTTAGTTTTTAATCTTTTAAAACCATTCACTTCAAGCACATTATTTATCTTGATAATATATAGGCATATTATACCTTATTTCATGCCTTACATTATGAAAATGGTTGTTTTTATCTTTAATCGATCTTTTTCATATTCCTGTCTTGAAGCACCCACTCAAAGCAATATTAAACGATAATTTTGGTAAAAGATAAACTAAAAGTTTATGCATTAAGAATACTTTTGAACGATTCTGAAAATTTTTTACGTCGTATTATTTAAATAGATTTAAAAATTATTTGGATGGATATATATATTTTTTTAATATTCTTTATAACTCATAGAAGCTGTTTCCAGTTTCCCATAAAGTGTTTTATTTTGCTAAAAGTAAGCTTTTACTGTTAGGAAACTGTGGTTTATTTACCCTATGTTTGATTCATTTATCAAAAGTTTCCGCTGGGTGTAGAAATAATGGGATAATGAATAGGTGTAAATTATTGTTATCGACTAATAGAGGGTCAATTTTCAAAAATTGGCAATAAATTCGTAATCGTGTAATGAAAAATTGAAGCACTTTCATTAATAAAACTGTTCCAGCTAAATGATTTATTATTATTCTATTAATTACAAACTGATGGAGAAAATTTTGTAATCATCGAGTTTCGATGTAGCTTTTTACTCTACTCTTTCTACGAAGTTTTCATGTGCACTTTGTACACACGCTAAAGCAATCTCATGATTACAAGTCATCATGTTATTCTTTTTTAAGAATAAAAAGGGACGTTTTTTCAGAATTAAATAACGATATACTCAACGGCAGCCTGGTATTGAGTGGTGGTGTATCTTGCTTCTAGCACCACAGCGTTCTGAGTTCAAATCCCAGGTTGCAGCTCACTCAGTCTTTTCATCCCTTCAGGGGGTCGATAAATTAGTACCAAGCTTGCTTGGGACAACCAAACACTGGGCATTTTGCGTGAGACTTACTACCTGATCGGAACATCTGCTCATGCACCTCAGTGCCCAAGGTTCGGAAAAACGAGATAGGCACAGTAGACTTCTTGGTTTCGTGGGCTGTTGCTCCTTTTGAGTTTAGTTTAGTTCATACTTAAACATTTTCTTGATTTTTAAATTTAAGCAGAAAGGGAGGTGTGTGTGTGTGTGTGTGTGTGTGTGTGTGTGTGTGTGTGTGTGTGTGTGTGTGTGTGTGTGTGTGTGTGTGTGTGTGTGTGTGTGTGTGTGTGTGTGTGTGTGTGTGTGTGTGTGTGTGTGTGTGTGTGTGTGTGTGTGTGTGTGTGTGTGTGTGTGTGTGTGTGTGTGTGTGTGTGTGTGTGTGTGTGTGTGTGTGTGTGTGTGTGTGTGTGTGTGTGTGTGTGTGTGTGTGTGTGTGTGTGTGTGTGTGTGTGTGTGTGTGTGTGTGTGTGTGTGTGTGTTAACGTCGCACTATTCACGGCTACACGAGGGCTTTTGGCGACGGACCTCGTAAATTTAAACTATGGTCAAGGGACGAGGAGAACTAAATTTTAGAGAAAGTGATATCAAAAGTTCCCCAGAGTTGCAATCAGATCCCTATTGGGATAATTTCGCAACAATAATGACAAACTATAAAACAAGTTTTACCCCTTATTTTACTTTGATTATGTTTATGACTTGTTTCGCTATGATGTATCTGTGTTGACTATCCCATCTTACTAAAGCGAAAGGATGATTATAAACAGAAAAATTGTTTTAAATTAACACAAATAGATGAATACCGTAAAATCCGGCGTATAACGCGCACTTTTAACAGAAAAAATATGATCAAAATTACGTTATACAAATTTACGTTATCTTTATACCCCGCGTTATACGCCGGATATAAAAATGAGAGCCTTAAAAATAAAAAAAGAGAGAATGAGAGAGAGATGATCATAGGAAAAAAACTAGAATTCTACATATATAGAAACACAGTTTCTTTAAAAAAAATTGACATTCCCAGGAACTTATAGGGTTGTAGTTCCAGAAATATACTATTTTTCTAGTTTGGAATAATAACCGGAATGAATGATTTCAAAGGATAAGAATATTATTACGTATATTTTCCGGTTAACTCATAAAAAGGGGGGGGGGTGCGTTATACGGGTGAATGTACTCAAAAACTTCGGAGAATTACTACTTGAAAGTATAGGTGCGTTATGTTTATTTTACGATAACCCGTTCCACTTACATTGATAGGTTCGAAAAGTAGACAAAAGATAAGTAATAATATAAAAACTTTTAAAGTCAATTCTTCTTGGTCAACAAATAAATATTTTATTCAGTTATTTCTTATTGAATAATCATACTAACATAAATATGTATATACATATGACTAAAACTATAGTATTAAGTGGCAAACAATCCTTTAATTAACATTGAAAATTCTTTTTAACCATTACTAAATTTGTAATTACACTTTTTAATAAAAAGTTGAATAATAACAGGTAAGAATTTATCTTAAAATCAGTGTAAAAGAAATAAAGGACGTCTAATCCAGAATAAAGGATTTAAATCAAGTTAAGTTAAATCTTCATCATAAATTTAACAAAAGTTGTTTTATTCAGCAAAGCTGAGATCTAGAGGAATAAATATCGACTGAAATATATCTTCTTTAAAACTATTAGCTACCACTCTAAATTTAATTAATTAATTAAAATATTTTAAAAAAGCTTTTATTAATTCAGTCAAATGCCATCCAATACAAGTTTAGAAAAATATATTTGAACTTGAGTGGATGAATAAAGATTATTTTTTTAACGATTGTAAATTTGAATAAGATATACACTCATGTCCATAATTTAAGGATAATACAAGATCAGGCAAAGAAAAAGTCAGACGCAAAACAAATATGACTTATTTGTAAAGCCTTTTTATTAAACAAAAGGTAAAGAGCAAAAAAGAGACTATATGTTTGATATCATTAATAAAAATTGCTACTTTTGCTTCCTTACTATAAAAACTCTATTAACAAAACCCAATATTACATGCTTGGTATGATGGTTAATACATAGTATGTCTCCCAGACGGTGCAATACAGTCCGTTCAACGCCTAGACATGCTGAGTATCAAATTATCGATCTGATCTTACTTACTTACTTACTCCAGAGCTCACCCAAAGGGTTTAGAGCTGCATCCGACCCTCCGAGAAGTATTTTATTTTCAAATTAAACAAAAAACCATGTACAAAAAGGTCCCGAATGAGGGACCCTCCCCCAAAATTCTTGAGAACCGGGGGAAGAATACAGCAAAAACACTTTACAATTACAATGCAAAAATAAAAAAAACCACACACACAGGTGCTATCTTCTTAGGAGAAGGAAAGATCTTTAAACAGACATAGATGGAAAAAACGTGGACACGAGGTGGAAAAAAGAGAAAGAAATACAGGAAACAAAAATAATAATTTAAAAAAATGTTTTTTTGAACCATAAGTTGGTGCCAACACTTCCTCTGTTGATATTATTTCCCGTTAAAGGTTCTTTAGTTTTAAAAAAAAATCTTGGGGAATATAACACCACTCCTCAAGCAATGCTCTCCGAAGTTCTGGCAGACATGTAGGAGGGGGTTGACGGGCTGCACATTGGCTGCTATTCCATGTACTGGATTCAAGTACGATGATAATGCTGGCCAGTCAGTACGGGTCATATCCTCCGATTGAAGGCATTCGTTTACGATGTTTGCCCGGTAAGGACGGGCGTTGTCATCCATAAACACAAATTCTGCGCTCATGGCACCCCAAAACAAACGTACATGTTGTTCCAGAAAGACATTCCGATAGATTTGGCCTTGTGCCAGTGGTTCCAATTTGAACATATTGGCCCCAGTCCTGAACCAGAATAATTCTACTCCCTCCCCATAAACGAGCAATCCTGCACCACCGGAACGGTATCGTTCGATGATATTCTCTTGGTTGTAACGGGTACCTGGTACTCTCCGTATGAAAGTAATGCAAAAATCAAACTGCAAGGTAAACCTGGGCTCGTCTCAAAACATCACACAAGCCCACTGTTACGGTATCTATAATGCATGCTCTCTACTTCAGGCTAACCGCTGGCGACAGTGAGTTGCAAATAAATTTTAAAAACGTTTATTATAAAACATCAAAAATTTTGTGCAGAAAACGAAAAAGAAATTCAGTGAAAATGTAAAGTGCATAGGTAACTTCCCAAATAGTAATCAAAATTTCTGATAAATTTTCGGATTATTTACACGAATTTCTTACTTCGAAAAAATTAGTTAATACAAATAATTTCACAGATATCATCCATCGCTTCATATGTGTATTTCAAATAACCATTATGTTGTTGTTTCTGATAGAGCCTCATCGAGGCCCATAAAATTCATAGTGGCAAGAGGCTAGTTTTACGTCTGTAGTTCTCCGAAGCTTTGAGCACCATACAGGTGCCCCCCAGTACGATTTGGTTCGCTTCCACTCCAATTTTCAAAGATGGTACCCTAAGGGGACTCAGAAACCTTCCACTTTTTTCCTCTTCTACCAACCTTTTGAGAGGAGTTTTGGATCAATGAATATTTAAAATGCCCCCATGCCGCGCAGACACCATATATTTACAAACACCCACACCTTCTTCTAGATTCGAACCTAAACACTTCGACAAAGCAGTCAGCGTCACTCTAACCACTATACCGGATAAGTGGAATAAAACCGTTATACATTTGTTCGCTGGTATACATAAACTTTACTTCATTACTGTAACTTACATTTAAAATAGTCATTTTTTTATAAATGATAAATTAAGCAAATGATCTAAAGATGATCACCACAATACATTGGTTTTGTAACCTTCCTCCTCAGTCCACTGAAAAGAAGATGTACGATTAACGAAGAATTTCAAAATTGTTTTAAATCGTTGAACTACGAAATGTTCACCGAACTTTAATTATAATTCAATTTTAGGCAGTTAGTCTAGTTAGTTGACCATCACGGCATGAAAATGTCATGAGTACGAGCATTAAACCTCTGCATAAAGCCACTACGCAAAAAGAAAAGAACATACTGAAAGAGCAGCCAATCCTTCGTAAAAACAACATAGCATTTTAATTTCTGAACTTTTTGTTCTTTCTTAAAATTATTTACTGTGTGGTTTTTATTTTTTAGTTTCTAAAAACCTGGGCTAGTTATTTTTTGAGTTTCTGTGCTTATTTTTAAAATGGAAATGATAAAAGCCGCATCTCAAGTTAATAAAACCAAATCATTATAGAAAAGCATTAGCTATTAATTCAGTCAGTTATTATTCCGATGTTCCACGTTGATGAAAAGCAAATCGAGTGTAACGCCGCTGTTTACTTTAGCTTCCTTGAAAAGAGAACAAAAGTCCCGAACATAATCATCATCACCCTCCCATGAAATATTGATTTCAGCTCAGACGAAATTGAGAAGCTAGTATTTAATAGAAACCAATATTTATACAGCTTCAATATCCCGAAGATTATTGTGTTTTATCGACCACACAACATACACTGAGATTTGCAAAAATAACTAAGAGAAAATACCAGAAATAAGTATTATTTACTTCCTACATTCATGTTCAGAGTAAAATATGCTTTCGTGCAGGTACCTTTGAAATTGAAATTATCCACAAACAGTGCCATGTGTGATTTCGATCCTAGTGCCACTAAAGGCCCGCCATATGTCGAGGCTCAAACATTCTCTTTTTGGTGTCGTGTGAAAAATAAAAGAGGGGGGTTGCCAACTCAGGTGTCGTCCTCGTCTCTTAACCAAGGTTTAAAATTACGAGGTCAATCACCAAAAGCTCTCGAGATGCTGAATATTAAGACGTTAATTTTCACCATTCACTCGATCCCGTCTGGAGTAGATAGACGAGAGATTTAATTAAATAAATTAAAGCATCAAAGAGTTTGATGTGCTGAAGATCGCCACTAGGATGAAGCTACTGAATCAAACCTTTCACACTTAGGGAATCACTGTGTTCTACAGGTATATTCTCAAATCAGCCCAATTTTCATTATAATATGTAGTTGATCTTTCTGTCTAATTATTGCTTGCGTGCATTGGAAATTATACTTCACTAAGGCAGTAAAGTATGTATCTTACTCTATTCAGTGGCCTATTTCACAACAGAATTAAAAAGCTTTTGACAGAAAATGCTATCTCAACAGCATTTGTTGTTACAAAAGTACATCTAAGTTGATAGGCATATCTTGCCAGCACCCTGCAGGCCACCGTAAATGCAAGTGTGTGCAACTATAATGCAAGTGCCACCGTAAGTGCGGCTCCATCCAGAATCAGTAGTCAGAGTAGCCGCCATTGTTGGAGATCAACCGCCGCCACACGCCCTCGGCATTGATTCAAAGAGACTTCGATGTGTTCTTGGGGTACAAGACCAAGCAGCTTCCACACGCTGTCAAAGTGAATCTGGTGTGGCAACAGGGGTGTAATCTGGTCAATCGTTGAGCAACCATGGACCACATGCTATCTTATCGGCGAAAGATCCGGAGAGAGCGAGCCAGCCAGGAAGCAATTCAATCTGGTGATTTACAAAGAACCTTGACAATGAGTTACGTGTGGTTGCCTATTATCCTGTTGAAATATGATGCGCCACCCGAAGGTAAGGAAGGACAACTGCCTCCAGCACCCGGAGATGTAGCGCCGCTGTTTAAAGTACTGTGCAATGTACCAGAGGAGTGGCTGTGTACATACAATACCGCCACATACCCAGCAATACCCGGTGCAAGACCAGTGGTGGTGCATAACGGCAGCTGTTCAGCATCCTCTCAGTTCCAGACTCGAATCCGACCTACCGTGGTGTTGCAGACAGATGTGTGACTCGTCAGTAAAGACAACTTATTCCATTCCGCCGCCCACATCTTCTTCATCGCACCATTGGCGGTGCGGAGACGTCTGTGGTTCTGTTGTAGGTAGACCAGTTAGTGGACGTCTTGCGACAGTCCACTCTTGCTGTAAATGGAATCGAATGGTATGCGCAGACACTGAATGAAAGCGTTGTATAGACTTCAATGTTCTGCGCTATGGTTCGTGATGTGACTGAGTGATCCGTCACTACCATGCGCGCACAATTTGCTGTCCTCACGTGAAGTGGTGCACTGAGGTGAATGTGATCGACCACATCGGTCCGTCGTACCTCCTGCATCCAACGGTCACACATATCCGCATTGGCAGTTGTTTGGTTTCTTCCAACATGACTATTTGATTTCCTGAAAGATAACCACAATCTCGGTAGGCCACTATCCTTCCCTCTGTCGAATCCAACTCAGATACTGATCAAAAGCTGATCGCTGTTTTCTACGAGTCATAATTGATCTATTTTTGAAAACCACAAAGAAAAACAATAATTGCCGAACTTGAAATCAATGAAATCTCTAAGCCTTAAATAGTGCTTGAGGTGGCACCACAGGCGCACGTAATGTGTGTCTGCGCTGAAATTTCAATCATTTGCATATCTCACCTCCACTAATGCATGTTGTAAATTTCATGTTATTTACGTTTCCTTCAGAGTGTTGCATTTACGGTAGGCCAGCAGTGTAGCAGTATAAAATGAGCTGGAAGTTCTACTCCTGATATATAAAAATTCAAAAAATTGAAGTATTCAATATAGTCACGTAATTTCTTTTTATATCATCGGATGTTTCATTTATTAGTAGTTTTATTGCGCAGTATATGCCCCTTCAAGTTTTACTGGGGGGACATTTGCACGAAAGACATTATTTTTCCGAAACAGCGGCGATTCAAGAGAGCCCCAACATAGATTTGGTTTATCAAAACAAAATCGCCCATTATCGTTCAATATAAATTTTGATCGCTATGTTACAGGAAGCAAACTTTCTGGTACAAAATCAATAAATCAATGCTGTGAAATGTTAAGAAATAGATAGCGTTGAAGATCTTCCTGTGCAGAGACAAGTTGAGCGAGAAGCAAACTACTGAACAAAACACTTGGCGGGCAGCTGGAATACTGCTTGTAGACATTTTTCGGAGCTACGAAGAGAAAGTTACACACATTGAAATTCTATTGAGATAAATATCTTATAAAAAAATCCATGATAGTTGAGGTGGATCAGAACTGCAACCTACGGATTCGTAAGCACGTAACATACCACTAGACCAAAAGATCACTACAGTCCGGAGGTACGTTACTGCTTATACAGATACCACCGCTATACACCCCTGACTAGAGTCGGTGGATACGCGAATGAACTACTATATAGCTGTTATAGTAGCGAGCGTGTGAGCTGTTGCTGTTGCGTCAAGACTGTCTGACGGCTTTTATTGTTGCTTCAAGTGTGCCTGGATGGCTTTATTTGCTGCATTAAATGCGTCTGATGGATTTGTTTGCTGCTTCAAGTAAGTATGTCTGGTGGCTTTGTTTGCTGCATCAAGTTGATCTGACGGCTTTGATTTCTCTTTATGGGTAGAAGTTTACCGACAGCTGCGTGAAAGTTGGGTTTTTTAATTAAGTCGATCACCAATGAGGGGATCAGAACTCGTGACCTACGGATTCGTAAGTCTGCAACGTACCACACTAGACCAAAATGATCACTACAGTCCGGAGGCTGGTACTATTTATGCAGCAACACCACCGCTATATAGTACTTAAGCAATATACCGAAAAAAGTGTCTAATTATAATAGCGTTTAAGAGCAAATGTGCCTTATTTATAATCTAGGCAGACTTAGATCACCCCATATGACAGACTTTGAAATAGCGCAATTTTCTTACCTAAAATACTCCCATTATTTTATTTTAATATTTAACTATAAAATATAAAAACCTTTCTCTTGAAATGAGAGACGTACTCCTGTGAATATCTGAAAGTACAGCTAAAAAAGGGAAGTTGTTTAACAGAATAGCTTCCTTAATCTCATGTCGAAGACCTTCTCAACGTTTAGAAAATTCGACTGTTCAGAGTGATGTGTTTCATTTCATCATATTTCAAAGAAATATATTTTACGGTTGAATAAACGAAGAGAACTCAAGTGGAGAAAAAGGCTTATAATAGAAATGAAATAGAATACTTATTATGGTTCTTCAGAAAAATAGGATCAGTGTTCTTTTCATTATTCAGTCTTGTTTGTGAATTTAAGAGAGGGTAGAAATTTCGATTTTCTTTGTTGTTGTTGTTGTACACCGGTTTCGTAAATGATTCTTTTAATTATGATCTGAATATCTCACATCAATATCAAAAAATAATGCAAGTTTCTTTTAGAACAATTCCATCAATCTTGTGTGAATTAAAGTTATGGTGAATCAACTCAGTCTGGGGCTTTTATAGACCAAAATTAACTCTGATTTGGGAAAAGCAAAATGAAACTTTTTTGCCTTCAGGGCAAAATTTAATTACAATATGAACTCATCCTGAAAGAGTATTTTCTAAATAAATCATCCAATTTATCACAAACGTTTTGAGTAATATTTACCAAGGTTGGTTGTTCTAAATTTTTGGTATGGATACCTCGAAATCGATATATCAAGTCAAATACAAATTTTAAAAGCCTGATTTTTATAGATCTGACTGATGATTGAACTGTGATTTGGTAAAGGTATAAATGGATAATATGGCGATATTTTGTCACTTAGTGAGAAAATGTATATAAAATTGTTTTTAAGAATAGTATTACAATGTACTATTTTAAGTAATAAATATTTGACAAAAATGAACATAGAAATCTAATCCATTTTCAAAATATTCTTTCAGAAAAATGCTTCTATTATAATAATATTTTGCCTGTATATAGCTCAGACCTCTTTATAGAGGCTCAACTAAAATTTTTTAAATATATAACTTAGAAGTGGGTTTATCCATATTTTACTACAACAGAGGGGAAACATTTTAAGAAAAAAACGCCAATAATTATTTCAATTGGTGGTAACTCTGAAAATAATGTGAATTTTTCAAAAATTTTAGTTCAGAGTCTCTGTAGAGGTCTTAATATAAGCAAAATATATTATTATTATAGAAGCATTTTTTATAGAAGAAGAACGTTTTGAAAAAAGTTTATTCTAAGTTAATTTTTTGCCAAAATATTGTATTAAAATAATTTTTTTGTTATAATGTCCTTAAAACAATTTTATACATGTATTCTAATCTAAGTGACACTCAAATATCATGAAAATTATCCATTTCTCCGCTTTTTAAAATCATTTGGTTCCGAACGTAGTCGGATAATTTTAATGGATTAAACATTTTAAAAACCATATACAGTGCCAGAAAAATATATTCCTCCGTATTGCGCCAAATGCTTGGGAGCATTGTAGAATACAAACAAAAATAAATATTTATTTCAGAATGAGATCATCTGTGTTTTTGTAATAGTATCTTGTAAAGTTAGCATACGATTTAAAATATTACCAGGATAACATAGTTAAAGTTGCAAGCATTCATCAAAATGTATCTCCTCATCATGTAAATTCAGTATTTTCTGAGAATTTTTAACAACATGCCGGCAACTCTGTTATCTATATATTTTATACTGTGCTTGAGTTTAAATTGAGGAGAGACTCAGAAGGCTTCTTTGCAAAGATTTTGCACGGCACCTGCTAAAATATCGCTATCCTTAATCCTTTCTTTTATTTGCCCCTTCAAACAGAGAAAGTAAATTAACTGCAACCTTATTTCTAATAAAGTATCACATTGTTATTTTTATAGAGCAACGCACATTATTGTATCATCCACCATATTCATCCACTATCTAGCAAACTTAAAGCATGTGGTACATTAGAACACCTCTAAAAGCTTTCTACGTTGGGGATTTAGGCATACAAGAAAAAAAAGGTTTCCATCAGTCATCTGCTAAGTTTTGCTCGTGCGTTTTGTATTGCTATACTGTTCATGTTTATGAATGTATTGCCCATAAAAATATCTGTCGTCTCTAAACAGGAATATAATTGCTGGCTCAATGTATACGCTCGCTAACATGCTACCCTGAATCCTTTCATTTAAAACTATGTCCTAAATAACATCTAGAAGACATATGCGTCCTTTTCTTTTATATATAAGAACAGTTATGCATACATGCAAACATACGTATGTGCATATGGTTATTGAGCCGCTTGTATATGCATACATTCCTTTATGAATACATATATGTCTGTATATGCATATATTCCTGTATGCATACATGCATATGCATGCATGTTTTCTGATGTGTACACTGTTTTAGTGCACTTCGTTGATTAATGTTAAAGGAGAATTCATTGTGAAGTTGGGTAAGAATCAAATATTTCTGCCTAAATAATAAGATGTAAACCTTTTTTTATTAAAAAATGAAAAATAGATTGTATTTAATAAATATAAAAAGCATTATTTAATATTCTGCATAAAACAACATAATAGAATTTTGGATAGGGGACATGTATCAGAGAAACCTTAAGCTGAGCTAATCAAAATATCTAAAATAACTGGCATTAAGTATGGTAAATTTTAAATGCTTTCCAGTGTACACTTTTTATGAAATTCTCTAGAAGTTATCGCTCTAATGTAATCATTCATTTATACAAAATACTTAAAATGTATTGGAAAAGGTAAAATATCCAAATGTATTGGAAGGGATAATCACATCACAAATCATCAGCTATATAATTACCATAGATTCAATATTTATGATTAACCGGTTTCACTAAACATTAGTGTTAAAATCAAGCCCATATCCCCCTAAGACAATATCTATGAATGTCACTGCCTCTTACAAATGTATATCATATTTTAAAAAATCTCAGATATATATTTACAATTTATTTTAGAATATTGATCTGACTCTTAATATTAGTAAATTATTCAAAAGTTCTCATTGATAAGAGAATAAAGATTAGATTGGTCGAACTCTCGCCAGTGAAAGTGTACCAAAGGAAGAGACATTTTAAACAATAAACACTTTTATTATGACCATCAAGTCACTATCCCTAAATTCAATCTAAGCTAGGGGAGCCGTCTGGGTAAGTACTAAATTAAATATCTATAATAATAAATTCAATACTTATCGTATGAATCTTAAATCCTCAACAATACTAAGCATCTTAAAAGTGATCCGTCGGATTTTTTCTCTTGAACCCCGGTTGTTTCAACAATTACTTCTCTAACTCCGTAGATTCCGTATGACAACAAACCCTCTCCTTTCTGTAGCTTCTTCACTTGACTTTAAATAGCAACTCTCATTAACACAAAAATCACGGTTCCTTTAAAGAAAGCGGTTTTACAATCATATAACGTTCCATTAAAGAATCCGACTACGTTCGGAACCGTGATTTTGCAAAAGCGCAGAACTGGATAATTTTCATGATATTTAGTGTCACTTAAATTAGAATACATGTACAAAATTGTTTTATATAAGGACATTTTGACAAAAAAAATTATTTAAATACAATATTTCGGCAAAAAATTAACTTAGAATAATCCTTTTACAAAATGTTCTCCTTTTGTGAAAAATGCTTCTATTATAATAATGTTTTGCCTGTACATAGCTCAGACCTCTTTACAGAGGCTCAACTAGAATTTTTGAAATATATAACTTAAAAGTGTGTTTATCCATATTTTACAACAACAGAGGGGAGCAATTTTAAGAAAAAAACGCCGATTATTATTTCAATTGGTGGTAACTCTGAAAATAATGTGAATTGTTCTAAAATTCTAGATGGGCCTCTGTAAAAAGGTCTGAGCTATATACAGTCAAAACATTAAAATATAATAGAAGCAATTTTCACAAAAGGAGAACATTTTGAAAAAAGATTATTCTAAGTTAATTTTTTGCCAAAATATTGTATTTAAATAAATTTTTGTCAAAATGTCCTTAAAACAATTTTATACATGTATTTTAGTCTAAGTGACACTAAATATCATGAAAATTATCCAGTTATGCACTTTTTTTAAATCACGGTTACGAACGTCGTCGGATACCTTAAGAATATTCCCTAGAGAATTAGTAAGAATTACAATTAGAGCCCATAACAGATTCTTTTTTCGTCTTTAATTTTATTCTTTACATTTTTATACTTTCAACCTTCTGAGTTTATTTACATATCAAGATGTCAAATTTCTCTTATAGAATTAATTAATAACACTTTCACACACATCGTTGCTGTTTAATTATTAGATTTACTTCAAATGCAATGTTTCTTTTTCAGTAATTAGACATGGGGTTTTGTCTATAAATAATGCTCCTAAACATTTAGAGCTTCTTTTGGAATTATATCCGAAATCGTTTCTATAAAGTTTCTGTAAATGTGAAAGAAAAAAAGAACTTATTTTCAATTCTTTTATTGTAATGTATTGAATTTAACTTATGAAAATTGTTTATACATGTAAACTTTTATCTGTAGTTTACTTTGAATAAAGAAAAAAAGTTCATTTTTCAGCAAATTTTTAAAAAGAAACAATGTAGAGAAACATACAGAAATGAATAGAACAATAACCTATACAAAATTAAAAAGAATCAAAAAACATTATTTCAGATTTCTTTACTTTCAAATGAACAAAGGAAATATTCAGCAAACGTAAGCATACCTTATTAAAATAAGGTCGAATTGAATTCTTAAAATCTTCAGATTTGTATAAAAGTCAGTTGAAAAACAAATGTTTTAACGCATTTCTTATAAAACATAAAGTATGTTATTTTAGAAATCTGTATTGTACATTTATATACAATTCTCCATTTATCTTTTTACTATTCATATATTTCCATCCTTAGGTTCACAATTTTCATTCAAAATTCATTTCCGAAGCAAGAATTTTGTTGTGAATGTGGTTTTATATTCTTCAAATAAATTTTATGGATTTAACAATGCCTGACGCAGTGTCATTAAAGGTGAGTGGAAATCTTGAACGCAATTTAGAGCCTTCCATATCCTGTTTCTCAAAAAGACAAGAAAATCCCTTTGGCAGAGAAAAACATTTGTTTCTTGCATTCTCCCAAACTAGTCCACTTAATCCGCCGAACTTGAGAGTTAGGAATCAAAAATGAAATCAGATAACTTGGATTTAGCCTTTTCTTCGAAATGTTTGGATGGTCACCAAATAACTTTTCCATGTTTCTATTTGAAAGACAGTTGGCAAAGGGCTTTGTCTGTGCCTTTAGGCCAAGAAATGCTTCCTAATAGACACGGGCTTGAATTGAAAGAGCAAAAACAATTTCCTAGAGGTGAAATTTCTATTTTATTATTTGTATTAAATTATTTGTACGTTTTGGAAGTATTTTACTCTCATGCCATGAGATTCATTACATTTTTACCCAAAAAATAGTATTAAATTGCATTAAAATAGGGAAAAACTTTTATTTTCTTTAATATTTGAATATGGCTTTAAATTTTGTATGTGTTTGTATTTCTAATTCTGTCACATTCAGCTCTTAAGTCTTTCTTCCCAAACTCGAGTTAAGTACCGCTGAAGACCCGTCACGTGTAGGGGAGCGATGCACGTCAAATCTGTCGAAAACTCAAACGTCCTCCTGTTGGTGTGATGTGGAAGTTAGGAGAAGGAGTACCAACTCAGGTGTTGTCCTCATCACTTGATCATGGTTCAAAATTACGAGGTTCGTCGGCAAAAGTCCTCGTGTAGCTTGTGACGGGGCTTTACGTGATTTTCAATTAATCCTCTTGGAATCTTAGGGGCCAGCAATTGAGTTATTTTACAGATATCTCTCTCAAGAAGAAACCTTGATATACAAATTAGCTAGTATATATGTAGTGGAAGTTTAGTAATCGTAAGAAGAAGGAAAAGCAGTACTGTTACGGCAAGGATCGGAATTTAGTCGAGTGATTATAGGACGGGCTTTAGTTATTAAAGTAAATTAAGGAAGCTAGGATTCTTAAGATAACTTTGAGTAAAGTTAAATTAATAGGATTTCATGCGCTTATTCACATAAGATTTTGAGCTATCGTTATATCACTCTAGATTTTCCCTCTATAGTTGGCTTGTCTTAGATTATTATATTTGGTAATAATAAATTGGATTTCTCATGGCTAATTTGGGTCTTCAATCTTTACCTCCTACAAATTTAGGTCGAGTAGATGAAGAGATGGTTTCCCCAGGCAGTAGGCCATTACAAGCTGAATAAGGTGACATTAATATTCACTCACTCACCCGAGTTGATTGCCTGATTTCTTATAACCCGCCCCTATTGATTTTCAAAATACAAGACTTGAATTTCTAAAACTGAAATAGGGCTTCCGTAACTGAATCCCACAAAGTGAACTACCACTGAATGCATTTTGCTGGATCTCTTCTCAGCAAAAGAAACTTGCTTAACAAATTTTAAATCTGTAGGTCTAATCATTCAAAAATACACAGGAATGTTTATCTACAACACAACTTAACCCCTCGTTACACCTCTTGAAGTCAATTTCCGCCAAATCTTTTTTAGTGCATCTCTGCTCCTTGATAGCAAGATGAATGACGAATTTCAAGTCATTAGGTCTAATAGTTGAAAAAAGAAAAGGCGTTTATATATAAGACCTGTTGACCCCTTTTTGGGGGTCAATTTTCTCAAAAACACTTCTTAGTGTATCTCTACTCTATGATAGGAACATTTCTACCAAATTTCAAGTTTGTAGGTCCATATTTCTAAGATGTGATGTGTAAGTCGCTTTTCTCCTTTGTATATATGTCGCGGGGAAATGGCGAAATTAGGAATTTCATCTAATCCCTAAGGGAGATGATCCCTTGAAGGTAGAAGTTAAAGTAACGTCACTTCAAGATCCCTTTCCTGTGACAGTAGTATTTTATCAAATCCCTGAACAGTTTTAGTGAAATGATGAAATGAACTAATCGGATTTGCATTGGCAAATGTATAGAAGGAGGGGGAGACATCTCGGGGTCGAGTCCTTTTACTTTCTAAAAATACAGGTAGTACTATCCATCCCTAAATATCAACCCCATATCTTTAAAAAAAATGGCACCATAGGATTAACATAGAGATTGATATTTTAGTGCGTAAGCAACCGAGAGGACAGATGGAAAACATCAAAAAATACCAGCCTAATTTTCTAACTATTTGTGAATTAGTTTCGAATAAATAGTTGTATTTCATTGACTATTGTTGTATTACTTACTTCTACGTTTAATAATGCACCCTATTTGTTAAATAAACACTTTTAAACTCTTGACAATATTATTTCATCATTTCTCTGAAACAGCTCAGGGGTTCGTTCAAATGCCTTACTTTTATCGGGGAAATCACCTTGAAGAGACGTTATTTTAACATCTACCGTCAAGAAGTGATCATCTCCCTTAGGAATTTGATGAGATTACTTATTTCATCATTTTCCTGCGACATATAGATCTCTTTTCTCTTTCTATGAGATAGAAATTTCTATGAGAGAGAGGCTCTTTCTATGAGATATCGGAAAAACTTCCATTTTTATTAATTTTTGCTGATGATGATTAATAAATTTCTCAAGTTTTGTTTCACGTATACAAGTTTATTTAAAAGGGATTTACACAAAAACTCAAATTTGCATTGCATTTTTTAAAAAACTCTAAATCTAATGTAATACACATAAAAGGCACAGGTTATTATATGCACACCAACTATTTTAAATCGCTTCTTATAAATTTTAAATCTTTCACTTAAAATATAAAAATCTATGCTTCGGGAATTCAGATGTTTTTTTTATGGTTCAAAAATTTCCTTTTTTTTTTTCATCACTACGGATATTTGATATTTTTATGCTCTGTTTTTTTATTTATTTTTTTCAAAAAAATTCCATTTTTATTTCTACTTGATATAAAAATTTAAAATATAAGTAGTGCTTAGTCTAAAGGAAAG
>BMAV01026041.1:0-82763 GCA_019973955.1 Trichonephila inaurata madagascariensis | reverse complement strand
TGAACTCCCGAAAATAGACGGTCCCCCGGCTTGGCATATTTTTGGATTTTTTAGTAACACATGAAGCTATTAAATACTGTTTTAAATTTAAAATGAGGTGTAAAATTTTTTTGTTTGCAACTACTGACGACGTTACAGTTTAACTTTGTATCAAAAAAACACAAAAGTTAATTACATAAAATGTGTATAAAAAAATTTTCTTTTAAATATATATATAGTTTTATTCTCTACAAACAAGAGATAAATCCAACAATAAATTCAAAAAACACATAGACAGAGGAAAATCAACAATGAAGGACATATGAGCAACCGAGATTAAAAATTAAAATGGATGCCAGTATTATAAACATTGCTGACTTAAGACGGGCTAATATATAAAACAATTTAATAAAAAGGTGGGATTGAACATGTTTTTGGCCAGCCAACCTTCCCCCCTTTATGTAAATAATACTGAGCAAAACCTATTGAAAGTAATGGATAGAATATCTAAACCATTACAAGATAAAATATGTATTATATATATATATATAATATATATATATATGTGTGTTTTGTGTGTGTGTGTGTAGGAATGGATGTGCACGTTATCATATCCTTCCTATATTCCCTTAATGACGTAAGGCCAAGAGAGCGCCACCTAGCGGACAAGGCGGTTCGAGGATAAAGAGACGACAGACAGATGAATAGGAAGATTGCGCGGGAAGACAGACGGAGAGACGACACAGAGACGGGACGAGACAGAAGGGACGAAGGCAGCGACGAGACGCCTGGTGGAATCCAACCACCCGATAACTTTTTACTAAATTTTAGCCCTCCCTTGTAGATAATTCCCCTAAATAAATGCATACTTAATTCAATCTGTGTGTGGTCATTGTCACTCTCTCTCTCTATTGTATATATGCTTATTCTCTACAAACGAGGCAAACATCCAACAATCACATTCGAAAAACACCTATACTAAACACTATATATTATATATATATATATATATATATATTATATATATATATATATATATATATACAGTCAAACCTCTATATAGCGAACTTTTTCCTGGAACCTTGAACATTTCACGATTTTCTTCGTAAAATGACCTTTCTATAGCGAAGTGCATTTTCTATATAACGACCCTTTTCTTTTGTAATTCAATCTATTCAGTATTTCTGAGCATTTTAAGTTATTCTCTCTTTGACACGTTTTATGGTGGTCATAAATCTTGAACTGGTCTTTTTAGATTCTAACTCACCGAGAGCAATAGAATTCTGGGAGTTTCATCCAAGAAGTGCAACCCTTAACCCCCATTGTCCAGTTCACTAGAAATATCTTCTGTATCCCCTTTCACATTAAGTGGATTTTTCCTGTGTCCTCGTGTTCTAGTTATAAAATAATGTACATTTTTAATTTTTCTTGTATGCTTTAAATTAGAAATTTCCCTTCAAATTCATTAATTTTAATATAAAATTATTTTCTTAATATTGAAAATGCAGTGTATTTCTTTGACATTCGTTTTTCTTGTGTTTCCCTTGCAGTTTTTCTTTCTTTCTTTTTTAATGGGTAAGATATATAAAAAAACATATATTAATTTTAAAAAAGGTGTGAATAATTACTTTTTTAATGTATAGTGTTTATGAATTTAAAATTTGTTTTATGCGGTTTATATATATAAAGTATATTGAGAGGTGAACCTATATGTAACGAATTTTCCATATAATGAACTTTTTTCGGGATTTAGCGACATCGTTATATAGAGGTGCGACTGTACTTAAAGAAAAATCAAAATAAATGTATAGAAATATGAAAGTTAGAACACAATATGTTGGTCCATTGTCCATTAATGTCTAATTTTTTACAACATCCAAATTTTGTTAAGAAAATTGTGGCAAATCCCAAAAATACCCAAATAGAAAAGTTTTTCGTTTATCAGGGGGAATTTGAGATCGAGCCAAAGAATCTCAAAAGAATTTTGCAAAACCCGTTTTCCAAAAATTAAAAACCAAAAAACTTTTTATCCGAACGGGGGGAACCCGGGCCCAAATACCCGGACCGTTTTTTCAATTTGGTAGGGAATAAAAATGATTGGAATAAGTTTGTGGCCAGATTTAGGGGGCAAAAAAGGCTTAAATGACACCCCGGGAGGAGATTACCGACGTTTCCAATAATGGGATTTAAAGAATGCGGGAAGAAGATGGAAAGACCATGGCATGAGATGGAAGACTGCGGTTTTCCCCAAAATCCAAAATGGTGACGAGATTTTGACTTCCGGGGGAAAAGGGAATCCCCCCCTGTCGAAAATGAGAGGGGTGGCCAAAGGAACAACAAGGGAAAAATAGGCGGTTTATCGGCCGTTTTTTTTGGTAAAAATACCCCGGGTTTTGGGAACAACAATCAGAGGTTTCCCTTTACCAAACTCCCTTGCTAAAGAGAATCAAAAAAACCCTTTAAACGAAAAACAAAGGTGCCCCGGGGTAAGCGAAAAAAAAAGGTGTACTTTGGGATTGGGAAAAATAAGGTTTTTACAACAAAGCCTAAAATTGCAATTTGCACCTATTTTGTTTTTTTTTCCCGCCCCGTTTTCCGCTTTAATGATTTTCTATTTTTTTTACGGTGTTTTTTCTATCCCAATAGATCGCTTTCCCGGTTTTCGGTTATCCGAAGGGTGTCCAGCCCCAAAGGGGATTGGATAAACAACGTTCTCCCTAAAGGAAAATTTTACCCAAGACATAAATTTTAAGAAACCCTTCTTTGAGGTTAAAAGGTTAAATTTTGAATAATATTTTTTAAATTAAAAGAAAAAGGGATGATGGTTTTTTGTGTTTCTTTTTTTTAAATTTTTATTTAACTTTTCATTTTTTATACAGGTAGAGAGTTTATAACGTCAACTAAAGTATTAGTAAAAATTTGGGGTTTCCCCCTCTGAGGGACTGAAAATTTTGGTTTTTCCCCCGGGGGGGGACCCCCCAGGATCGGTCCAGCCGGGAGAATATACCCAAGGCCGAATATGACAAACTTTTCATGTTATTCAGCCATGAATGTTCGTGAGTTATTTCATTTATTTTGAACAAACAGCATTTAGAAACAGTACGTGAAGGAATTTAACTTTTTTACACTCATCTTTTCTTTATTTTAAAGCTATTATTTTTATACCCGGCGTATAACACTCACCTGTAAATTTTGGTCTTATGTTTGAGTTAAAAGTGCCGGAATATACGTTATCTATTTTTTTCCTCTTTTTTTTAAAACACGGTTTTCCCTAACCCATATTTTCGGGGCGTACCCCGCCTTTGGGGGGACCGTACCAATGATATAAGCCCCCAAAGGCTTCGGGGCCCCCAAAATGCGCGAAAAATTGAAAAATTTTTGGGCCCTTTAAAATAAACCCCAAAATTTTTTGATCAATCCCCCTAAAATTTAGTTGTCCCTTTTGAGCTTTAAATGCCTGTTACTCTTTATTTTTTCTGGAACAATTGAACAGTTTTCTAAGCTAAATATTATTGTTATTTTTAAATTTCTAAAGACAAATATCGGGAAAAAGGGATTTTTAAAAACTACCAAAAGAAAAAGAACTTGAAATTAAAATCCTTTTTTTTGGAGGGTTACTTTTTAAAAGTTTCAAAAAAATCGGGGAAAAATTTTAAACAATTTAAAATAATACAATTTTATTTCCTAAGTAATAAAGTTTTTTAATGCATACGTTTATATTGTATATGTATACTTACGTTGTGTATGTCTAATAAGTATATGTATATTTACATTGCGTGTGTCAGTGGCGTAACGGAGAATATTTGGGCCCCCTGCAAAAATGGGGGTTTTTGATCCGCAGTTTAAAAAGGGTAAGTACCTTTGGGATCAGGGGGGTTTTTGGGCCCCCCGGGTGCGGGGAAAATTCGCCACTTTGGTTTTAAAAGGGAGGGGTTTTCATATTTATTCTTTCCAAAAATTAAATTTTTTCCCCCCTTTAAAATTTTTTTTTTTAAAAGACCCCCCTTTTAGGAATTTTTTATGCAGGGGGCCTCCTCAGGATTAGTTACGCCAGTGCGTATTGGACTATCCGGGGATACTTAATTAAAGGTTTTAAGCGGAATGATTTTGGGAACAGACCCCACCAATCACCCCGTTCATCAATCTCCCCCACCTTTTAAGCCCAAAAAAAAGAGATCTTACATAAATCCCAGCCCAAACCCCTAACTTTTTTCAAAAAAAATATACCCCCAACCCAATTGGGTATAAGAACCCTTTTAAATTTCCCCCCCCTAAAATCCTTCTTTTAGCCCAAAAAGAGAACCATATAACCCTTTTTCTCCCCACAAAACACATTCACCGCACGTTCCCTTCCCTATTTCAACCCCCCTTTCTCCAGAGCACGACTTCATTGTTGTGTGTGTGTAAAAAAAAATCCCTAAACCAAACAGGAAAGTTCAAACAAAAGTCATAACTAACCGGGGAAAAAATCGGTAAAAATCTTCCCCAAAAAAAAATTAACAAAAGTGGGGGACCCGTGGGGGGGTAACCTATGGAAAGAACCCCTACTTTGTGTTTACCCCTATAAGTTTAGAAAAAAATAATAATCCGATTCTTGTAGAAAGAGGGCGGCGGGCACGAAAGGGAAAGGGGGGGAAAAGTAAAAAGAAGTTTGAATGGTTTTGCCCAAAAAATCTGGGGAATTGGGTTAGGGTTCCCTTGACCCTAAGGGTGGATGAAACGTGTTTTGGGGGTTTGGGGAAAACGCTTCAGGGCCCCTGGGGGGAGGGGGGATTGGGG
The DNA here is from genome assembly GCA_019973955.1 of Trichonephila inaurata madagascariensis. Lineage (NCBI taxonomy): Eukaryota > Metazoa > Arthropoda > Arachnida > Araneae > Nephilidae > Trichonephila > Trichonephila inaurata. The sequence goes on along the minus strand of BMAV01026041.1, from coordinate 78,005 downwards.
ATTGGGGTGTTTTTTGATGTTGGGGAAATTTTGATTTGTACCGTGGAAGGGGATATTTTTGTTTTGGGTGCCCCATTTTGGGGGGGTCCAAAAATTTTGTTTTTCCACATACCGAGTTTTTGGGCACCCCGATTTAAAAAATAAGGGTTTATATGGGCCCCGGGGATATTGTGTGGGTAAATCCCCCCCTTTTGATAAAATTTTTATTATCGGAACAAGAAAGGGTTGGGTTTTTGCTAAGAAAGACTTATATAATATGAACTTACACATAAAATAAATTTTATTTTGTATTTTATTTTTTATTACCTGATGCAACTTGTTTTCCAAACCGGGAAATTTTTTTAAACCCGGCCCTTTATTTCTTTAATTTCCGTATTTTTTTAAACCATAAAACAGAACAGGGTTAATTCGTACCTGTTTTGACTTTTTCATTAATTTATTTTAATTATTATTTTATTTATTAAACAAATGATGCATGTACATGATAAAATCGGGTATTAAAATGTTATGAAACTCTAAAAATTTTTTTATAAATCAAGGCAAATTTTACCCCATTATATCAAACGTCTTAAAAAAGGGAAAATTTTATGATAGCTGAAATTTCGTTCCAATGCAACATGCAAATGAAAAAGTTAACTTCAAGTTTTTAATCAGAAACAAAAATATGAAATACAAAAATTAAGAATACAGTAAAAAATAAATCCAAAATATAATTATTATTCTTATAAAATAAACAGAAACGGCTTATTAGCATCACAAAACTAATTTTCAGCATCACTCTCACCAGAAATTACAGCTAATCTTTTTTTTTTTTTTCCTCTCAAAGTTGGTTGAAACTCCTCTTCTCTAGGCATTTTTCTCCAACTTTACATAAGTTATCTGGCGTAGTTGTAATTGCCTGTCTATTTCGATCTTGCAATTCTTTCAGAATTTCGCTAAAAGGCAGAGTTTCTCTAACATTGGGAAGCACCCCCCTCCCCAGGGGGCGTGATAACTCTACTAGGGAGGCGCGAACCTATTGAAAAGTCCAGAACAAAAATTACTTACAAAAATTATTAATTTACTGAAAGTAACAAACAAAATACATTCTGACTTCATAAAAAAGTAAAATACACATTTACACTGATATAATACGCATATCAGTACTTTGTAAGTATCAGTATCTATATCAGTATCTTTATAAGTAGATCAGTACTGTACATTGTATTTTATAGTTAATTTAACAATACTAAGTTAAGAACAAGCTTAATAACTACCAGTGACTCCATAGACTTGTAATATATTAAATTTATACAGAAAGGAACACTTATCTTGATAATTTGTACGGTTTATAATTAATCCGTTAACTGCCGATTAATAGTTACTCTATTCGCTCCCCAATGCCACCCCAGGCACGCGTATATGATGTATTGGGGAGAAAGGGAATAAATAAGCACAAAAAAAAATCTTCTTAAATAAGTAAATCCTTTGCAAACACTGTTAAAGTCCTTTTGTTGCTTTCCAAAGCCTTCGAAATAATTGTGTGGATAGCAGTGCACAGAAAAGATCATACTTCGGAAAGACGATGTATACATCTGAGGCAATTAACGCTTTGGTTGAGTGAGAACGTGTATATACTCAGGTGTCACTTAAGAGATTGAAGTCGTATTGTAGCTTTAGCGTCGAAGTATAGTACTCTTGAATCCAATGTATTGTTATTGTATGGACGGAAGCGCGATGAAAATTAAGATTGGATATTGGGTCACAAATATCGAAAGTTTGAGAAACACTGCTATAAGGAGGTAAAAAACTTGTCAATTCTCTTTTAAATTTTCCACTACCTACTACTGGAAAAATTTTTTCAGTAAAAGCTTTTTTTTTTAGCTAAACCTATTCCTTTTTGCAGATCAATTAAATTTAAATAAGCAACCAATGCAATGTTAAAAATGTTTTCAGAATCATCGGCATAATTCGAAGTGGAGATATTACTCCAATTGGAAAGTCCCCTTACTCAACGAAACTTATATACAATTTTTTTAAAAATCATGTTTTATCAAAAGCGTTTAGTATTCAGTCCAGGTTTTTGTGCCGTGTAGTATCAAATCGTTGCAAATTTTGTACAGTGTAATATCGAAACCATGTTATAATAAACGCAAATTTTGTATAGTGTAATATCGAATCAGTGTTATAATAATCGCAAATTTTACTCCGTGTAATATAGAAACCATGTCATAATAATCACAAATTTTGTACAGTGTAATATCGAAACCGTTTTATACGAGGGACACCTGCACTTATTTGAATAAACTCGTATCTTTCTCTACATAAAAAAAAGTTTTTGATGATGTGATAAATTTATTTATTTATCTCACACACGAAAACAATAATAAAAAAGACAGTGTCCTGTTCAATATTACGGTTACAAATTGGCAATAAGGCTCAATTTTCAGTTCACACAATCAACAACTTCAAGCTCAAAGATTAACACAACATTACATCAAAAATGCGTGCCTCAAAATTGATGGAGCTCGATTGTATTAGAACTACATAATACGTGTACATGTAAATTACAGTTTTATAAATTGAGCAATGAGTATGAACCGTTGTATAACGTACACAATGGGGACTGGTCCTCCGTTAGACTAACAGGGAATACCCCTCTCCCCCTAGTATTTTATTTTATTTATTTATGTGAATTTACTTTGTTAAAAATAAACAAAGCTCTCTGTATGAATCAAAAATAACTAATTTATTATTAGGATCACATAATAATGATGGAACACCCTTTTGTGTAACGGAAATGTTGAATTAGTTGTTATAAAATCAAAAATAAAAGCTGTCATGTTAGTAATGATTTAGTTTTTAAGTTTATTGCTAATAAGTGAAACTCCTCCGTTCCAACTCTAATGTTTTATGTAAACTTATTCATTCATGCACATTTTTTACTGTACATTTTATTATAATTCTAGAAAGCTACGATACAATAAAAATGATTTTTGTTATTTAAATTTGGCTGTAGTAAATATATCGAATTTTAGGTTTAGGAAAAACTGACAATTAATAAGCTTATAGAAATAACTCTTATTATTCTTAAATTTTTCCGTGGAGCAACATTTTCGAATTAAAGGATAAGAAATTTTATAAAAACCTTTTGCTATGATTTAATAAAGAAGGTAAAAATCACTTCAAAAGTCTGGAAAACGGTACATAAGATACACTCAACCGCGTTTATCTGGACTTCGTAAAGATCATAAAATATATATAGATATACAGTAAAGTACGTTTAACGCGAAAGCGCTTGTTAAACGAAATATCGGTTGACACGAAATAATACAAATACTATATATTTTCACGCAATTTTTCTCTTAACTCGAAAGGAAAATTGTTTAACACAAAAGATTTCAATTCTGTGGATGAACAAAATATGAAAACGTCAGCCACAAGGTTAGAATGTTTTCTGTATTATTGGTCTGTCCCATGGTATCATCGAAAGAATTCGTTGCAGTGTATGATAAAATGTATGTACTGCCCCAGTTTTATGGCAGACAATGACATTTTGGAGTTTGTTAAAAAATATCATTGATACAGATTCCGAAGAAGAAAATTAAATGAATAATGCAACTCCTCTCTGTTCCCACGTCATCCAAAATGAGTAATGAAACATTATGAAAAGTATGCTCAGTTATTTAGACGCACATTCCAATGGGAAAATGAATAGGAAAATGCACGATATCGAACAACTTGTTGACAATTTGAAGCTATTAAAGGCAATTAAAGAAAGTATCAGATTATTTTCCAAAAAAAACAATGTTTTACAAAACCCTGAAAATTTTATATTAAATTTTCTAGTGAATATTTTTGTTACATTAAATACGTGATTTTTAATTTATTAAATACATGTAAATATATATATATAATATATATATATATATATATATATATATATATATATATATATATATAAATTGTACTTTAATAAATTTAACTTTGTTGAATACATTTTTTTTCACAATATCCTATAACACGAAAAAACATTTCAGTCCCTCAGTTTTGTGTTAAATGATTTTCACTCTATGTATATATGTATAGATAGATAGATAAACCTACTATATAACATTTTTAATCTTCTAGAAAATTGTATGCCGTAACTGGACGAATTACTGCAACAGGATTTAAATTGTACTTTCTTCTCTGATCATTGTTTCAAGCAATTGATTTTTTATTTAACAATAAGTTAAGCTTCCATTTACCTGATTTCTTTTATTTTTTCTTTTGTTTATTATATTTTATTTATTTATCTATATATTCGTTTATTTGCTTTTGCAATCTTCGTTATCTCAATGTATTATATGAGGCAGAAAATGAAACCAGTTTTATAAATCTGTAAATGATTTATCACTAAAGTAAATTTTGTTGTAAAAAGTCGCTAATTTAATATTTTTTCCTTTATTTCGTCATAAACTTTGCATTAAATTAATTAATAGATCAACGGGACTTCAGAAATTATTAAACACATTAATGTTTATAAATTAACTTTAAAATGTTCTTTCTCCTGTTGGTTTTTCTTTAATATAAATATACTATTTGCATTATTTCAAAAATTCCAAGGATAAAACAATATAATTTCATTTCAGTTCACTTCTATAGAAAATATGATTTGCTGATTTCTAAATTAAATCCTAATTGCAAAGATAAAACACACAATTCATTAACCCTAACTGAAGAATATGTTTATGTTCGATGAACCGAACGACAGGCTTATCAAAGTTCTGCCAAACGATAAAGAATTGAAATTAATCGTTTAGCTTTATCTAACGTAGGTGGAAAAATGGCATCACGAAATGCATAGTACGAACCTGTTTACTTTACTATGTGTGTTTTAATTCTACGGTTTAGTGCGTAGCCAATAAGCTTCGAGAAGAATAAAAAATCTAACAAGAATACAATACGTGCTTGAAGTTTTAAAGAGAATTTTTTTTTTTTTTTATTCTGAACTTTTTGAGTCAGTCTACGCTTGACAGACTGAGTCATAATAACTTATCGTTTGCGAGTAATCTTTTTACAAAATAACCACGAATGCGAGATTATTTTTATTTATTTGTTCTTGTGTTCCACCTGTCTTTTCTCTTCTTTTCACAACTTTTTTTTTCTTGTTCTTTTTCTTATTTTTCTTTTGTTGTTTTTTTTCCCCTTTCAAATGGAGGAGTGTTTACTTCCTTATTACCATTCATTTGTATTTTACTAGTGAAATAGAAAGATTATTTGAGTGAAAAAGGTAAATATGTAAAAAAAGCAATAAAAAAATCATGTTTTTATTTTTATTAATTTTTTTCCCCTGTAATCTTTATTCAAATGATTCCAAATATGGTTTCAAGAATCCTCTACTTTTAACATTAAAATTGCTTCTGGAAAATCTTTATAGCAAGAAATATATATTAACAGAAATAAAAGAAAAAAGTTTGTACGTACATTTAATACAAACGATGTTCATCTAATGATTATAGAAGCAGAATATATATTTATATTCTTCAAGTAAACTGCAGTTATTAAAAAAAATGGGTGCTAATTTCAACAAAAAAAAAATTAAATAAAAAAATGTAAAACAATGTATTTTTCAACAAATATTTTTTAAGAGAATATTCTTGGTATTTTTATCAGTAAAGTGTATATTAAGTATTTTGAAATAAAACTCTTTTTTTTTTTAAAATTTTTTCCCCAAAACCTAGTTTAACGGTTTTTTATAGAAAAAATTTCTGACAACTGAAGTTTTTGGGTTTTTTATATGCCCCATTTCCTTCATAAAGGGAAAAAAACCAAAGGGAATATTTTTTTTTTTATATTTCAAATAAAAATCGCGAAAAACTAATATTAAACTCCTTTTGCTTATTTTGTATAACTATTAATTGAATCAATTTAATGATATTTATTTTTTAGGAATTTCTAATCCATTTAGTTGTGTAAGTTTATTATAATCACATAAGAATTGATAAAATTCGTCAAATTTAAAGGGAGAATGGGGGGTTTAATGTATGAGGGTTAGGCCGGGGTTTATACATGGACAAAAGGTTTAACACATGCAGCCAATTGACATTCACCCGATTTTCCCCCAGTTTTTGGGAAAATTTTAACCGGAAAAACATTTGCCCTTTTAAAAAATTTATTCAAATTATGATCTTCTTAAGGTTTAAATTGAACGGGCAAGGCCCCATTATGCCGGGGCCCAGTTCCCATGCTTTGAGTCACTAACCCAAAAACTATTTTTTGAAAAAAGTTTGAAAGGGCTTTAGTAAATAGTTGATATTAGAAAAATAATTTTTTTAATAAATTTTTTCCTTAAATTAAAAATTTAAATATATATATATATATACAAATTCCAAGTGTAAACATTTTTTAAAAATATTGCTTAGATTCAAAAATACACACCAACTTTTGTTATAAACATTTATAATAATAATTAAAAATATATCAAAATACTTGTATTTGGGCCTCAAAAATTTATTTTTTAATTTTAAAAATTGGGGGAAAATTAGAAAAATATATAAAAAATAATAAAGGGGCCAAAAGAATTTGTTTTTTTTCCCAAATTTTTTTCTTTTCCCAAATATTAGTTCAAAAACTCCCATATTTTCTTTTTAAATTTTCAATCTTTAAAACCAAAATACTTTTTTAAAACCCCTTTTGGAGCTAATTTTATATACCCCGATTATTTTTAATACAGTTACCCTTTTTAATTAAAATTTAAAATACAAATTTAATGGGGGGGAAACTAATTATTCAAAAATACAAATACACCCCCTTTGGGAACTTTTTTTGGCACTTAGGACCTTTTGGTTTTTTCAAAAACAAAATTTTTTTCCCTAAATTTTAAAACTCCTTTTTGCTTTGAAATTTTCCCCTATACCCTATTTTTTGGGGTTGAAAATTTACAATTTTTAAATTATTATCAAAAAATTAATTGGGGCTAAAACCCAAATTTTTTTTAAAGTTTTACAGATACAAAAAAATGATGGCTTTTTTTTTAAAGGGACTTGGGTCAAAATTTTAAAAGTTTTTTTTTTCCTCCTTTTTAAAAAGTTTCAGTTGAACTAAAAATTTTTAAAAATACAGAGTTTTAAATGACAAAATGTTTTTTTTAATTAAAATTAAATAGAAATTAATTTCCATTTAATATTGTGTTTCTTCATATTATAAAATATTTATATTAATTTTTAATTATTTAAAAAAAAGTAACTAAAAAAAATTTTTTCTTTTTTTGGGCCCGTGGAATTGATTTTAAATTTTTTTTTTATTTTACTTGTTCTGAATTAAAACCAAAATGCCCTGATTTGTGTTATAACGAGCACGAGAAAAGGTTAAAAAAAATAAATAAATGAGAGCCAAAACAAATGCTGAAAAATCGTCTGTTCAATTCTTTAAAGTTGTATGACTAGTTACAAGGAGTTACAGCCAGTCTCATTTACAAATTAGCTTTTTCTTATAATTACCTCACATTAGCATATTTTTGTGATCAGTTTTCTCAAAGAAAATAAAAAGGCACGCTCGATGACTTATCGTAGGTACCACACCCCAGACAATCTTTTGTCACCCCTTGTCTCGTCTCAAATCCGAGGTGCCGTGCAACGAACTTCATTAACTCATCCGGACGTTCATATGCAAAACCAGACTGCTAGGCACAATTTCTTACTGGCTTTCAGTGGAAAGAAAAGTCCATGATTAATTGTGACATGCTTATGCTAATTTAAAGACTTAAAAGTTCATTTTAGAATTTAACTTCATTAGAATTGAATCAAAGCTATATAATATGTTTAGGTAAATAGAATGTCTATTGAAAAGCTCTGTTCGTTTTTAAAATAAATCAAGGTAATAAATTTTTCATACCTTAAACAAACTTTATTGAATACTAGGGGGATGCTCCCAGCTCGCGAAACAGTGGACCAACCCCCATTATACATATTATACAACTGTCCATACTCATTTCTTAAATTGTAAAAAATGTTTTATTAAATTTTATTAATTTGTACTTTAATTTAGTTCCTTTTTCAAAAAACAATCCTCCTAAACACCCTTTTCCCCTAAATTCACCGAATTTTTTTTCGCCCCCGCTTCTTCCCGGCAAAGTTACCCCCCAAAACCGGGAAATCAAAAAGGAAAAACCCAAAGGGGGTTTTGTACGGCCCTTTCCTTTAGGATACTAGTTCCATGTTTTGGGCCCCAAAAATCCCCAAAAATTTTAAACCCCGGAAAAATTTTTTAAACTTGGTTTTTTAAAATTCCCCAAATTAAAGCGCCAATTTTTTTGTTTAAAATTAACGACTTTTTTTTTTTGAAAACCCCTTTTCCCGGGCCGGTGTTATGGCCCTTTTTTTTTTCCCAATTTTTTAAAAAATGCCTTAATTTCCCAAAAAACGAAAAATTTAAACCAATCCTTTTTTTTGAAAATATTCCCTTTTTTTTTGGAAGTTTTTGTCCAGTAAAACGTTTTATAAAGGGGTGAAAAAAAGAAAAAAAAAAAGGGGGTAAGTACAAAGGGGATGGCCCGGGTGCGGCAGAATCTTTCAGCCTAGCTTTGCGAGTTTCTGACGAGTCTCCCAAAACCCTTGGCCTGGGCATAAAACAGATGATGCCTTTCTATTGAACACGGCGGATCTTTTTCCCGAAATGCTGTTTTAAATTAATCCCTCGGTTTACAATAAAGTCTTCCTTTTGTTTTCGTTCAGTTTCAACAGCTGAAACTGTATTTATTGGTCCTCAAATGTCGAATTTCCCAAAATATACAAAGCATTATTGTACTCAGGCTCAACTTCGGCTTAAGGTGGAGGGGGGAAATTTTTTGGGGTTTAAAAAGGTTTTCCCTTTTGATGGGCATCAGGGAAACCCCCTTACCTCCCCCAAAATTACCATCCAGTTCAAAAGGGGTTTAATCTTTTTCCGTAAAAGCAGAGATGTATAAAAATAAAAAAGATCATGTATTTTTCTTAAAATTTTACCCTTTAACCTTTTTGGTAACTCCCCCTTAAATTTTTTGGAAATTTTCTTGACTTAACTTATGTGACACCTATTAATCTATTTTTCGAATATATTCTTAAATGTGATCTGTTGAATTTAATCAAGCCTTTCCAAACTTGTGAAATTGTTGTAACCGAAACAGACAGTACTTTCCGGTACACCTAAAATTGTATTGAGTAGCAAAAAAAAGGGAAAAAAATTTTGGGTATAAGATTAAAAAAATATTTATTTTGTTTCTCCAGCCAAAAAAACAAAAACACAAGATTTAGGAAAAATATAATTGTTTTATGATTCAGATATATTAGATTACCAAAAGATTAAGGGTTTTCTTTAAATTAAGGGGAAGAAAATTCTTTTTTTCCAAAAAGGGACAAAAAAAAAATTTAAAATTTTTTTTTTGGAAATTTTTTTGTGAAAGAAAATTTTGTTTTAGGAAAAAATTTTTTTTTTTTTCTTTAGGTAGTTTTAAAAAAAAAAAAAAAATCAAAAATTTTATACGGGGAAATTTCCGAATTTTTTTATTTTTTAAAAATTTTTTAGATTTTCTTCAATTTTGAGAAAATTTATTTTTGGGGTGGAAAGCATTTAAAAATTTTTCAAGGGAAACCTTTTTATAAAAATTTGGAAAAATTTCCAAAAAAAACCCCCCTGAGAATTTTTTAAAAAAATTTTAATATGTGTTTACTATAAAATTTTTTTCCAAAAACATAGGCAAAATTTGGTTTTTTTAAAAAAAAAAAGGGGTTCAAAGGGAACCCCTCTTTTTAAAAAAAATTTTATTTAAATTTCTTCAAAAAATTTTAAAAACATTTTTGAAATTATTTCGTAAAAGTTTTTAACTTTTTGAACCAATTTAAATTTTTGGGTTTTTTTTAAAAACTTTTTCAAAAAAAAATAACAAAACATTGCATTATTATAACGTTACCGGCCAAGGTTCCTTTGGGTTAAAATTTATTGGGGTTGAGAAACAAAAAACTTTTTAAAAGGAAGGTTACCAAAAAATTAATTAAAAAGTCTTGGCCCAAAATTTGGAAGCCACAAATGTTTTTAAAATACAGCCAAAATTTAAAAAAACACAAAACCCTTTTCCCCCCCAACATTTTTTTAAAAAAATTTTAATTTTTTCCTTAAACTAAAAAAATTTTTCCAATTTTTTTTTTTTAAAAAACTCTAATTTTTTTAAAATTTTTCCCCGAATTTCCATGAAACCCCGTTCATTTCCAAGGCAAATTGTTTTAAAATTAAAAAAAAAAGCCCCTTTTCAAAAAAAATTTAAAAATTTTTTTTTTGGGGTGGGTTTCAAAAAAATGGCCCATTTTTCTTAAAAACGGCCCCTTTTGTTTTAATTTGAAGTCGAATTTTTTCCTTAAGCCCCCCCTTCCCTTTTTTACAAATTTCCTCTCTCAACAAGAGAAACATGTTTGCCAAATTTCAAACCTGTAGCTTTATTAATTTTTAAAAAAAGGAACCTTTTTCCCCATACCGATACAATTTATCATTGAAGTATATTTCCGTTAAATCCGTTCTTTGTTTTTCTCTTTACAACGAAGATAAATATGCTCAACAAATTTTATGTCTGTAAGTCTCATAGTTTGAAAACGAGAAATCTTTAGTTTTTTAATCTGTATGCATTTTAACTCATCGCAACAACCTTTAGGGGTAGGTTTCCACAAAACCCTTTCTTAGTGGATCTCTACTCAACAAAAGAAAGATGCTAGCCGAGTTTCAAATAAGTATTCCCCATAATTTTTGGGGGAAAACCCCGGGGGGTGGTGGGTGTGTCCCCCTTTTCTCATTTATATAAATAAACAAATATAACTAAAAAAACCAGAATTTTTCGCTTTAAAAAATTACTTTTTTTGATGCATCGTTGTTTTTAGGTTTTAAATTTAAAAAATTAAAATTTTTTCTGTTTTAAAAAAGTTAATAAAAAGATTTCCCTTTTTGTGGTGGGATTTGAAAACTAACCTAAACATTTTTTACAAGGGTAGGGGTTTCACTCAAAAGGGACTGACACTTTATCAATACTTTCCGTATACTTTGGTATAACTCAAACATTTATAAACCATCAGATTTCTTTCAAAAACTTCCACATATAATACAACATTCTCCCCTTCTCCTGCCACCTGCCAAGACCTCATCTTCACGGTATGGTACCCTTCAAAAGAGAAAATCCCTGCCCACCCCTAAATCCTCCTCCCCCCCCATGTCCAAAAGGGTTTAAAAAATTCGTCCCGGGTTTTGAAAAACCTTAAAAAACCCCCCCTTATCAAACGGTCGAAAAGTGGGCCCCTTCTTTTTATTTTTCGATTTCATTCTCCCCGCGGGACGGCGGAAAATTTAACTCCATCACAAAACCCTTTTCTGGGTGGGGAACACTCTTTTTGGGGGGAAAGAAAAAAGGGGTTTTGAAAAAACCCCCTGGGGTTGTTTGCTGGCTGGCTTTATTTCGGGACTGATTTCTCCTTTCTGACTCTACAGTGTGTGCCAGTTGCAATTGTAGCTGCAGCTTAAGCAATATATGCTTCCAGAGAATGATTGTTGAATTTATCCATCCGTTGTAGTTTGTTGCCAAAAATTAAATTTATTGTATTGTTATTAATAAAGTAATATATAGTAGTTGCAGCGGCGTATACAAGGGTGGGGTTGGGGATTCAAACCAGGGCTTCGAATTGGAACTGAAGCAAAAACCAGAAAAAAACGTTATTTTGGTCAGAACGAAAACCATAACTGAACCGAAAAATATTTGTTTATTTCGGTTCGATATATCAGCAGCAGCTTAAGCAATACTATGCTTCCAGAGAATGATTGTCGAATTTATTGATCCATTGTAGTTTATTGCCAAAAATTAAATTTACTGTATTGTTGTTAATAAAGGGATAGTAGTTCCAGTGGCGTACACAAGGGTGAGGTTGAGGGGTTCAAACCAGGGCTTCGAACGGAACTGAAGCGCAAACCAGAAAAACCGTTATTTTGCTTAGAACGAAAACCAGAACTGAACCGAAAAAAAATTTGCTTATCTCGGTTCGATGTATAGCAGCAGCTTAAACAATATATGTTTCCAGAGAATGATTGTTGAATTTATCTAACCATTGTAGTTTGTTGCTAAAAATTAATTTATTGTATTATTAATAAAGTGATAGTATATCCAGTGGCGTACACAAGGGTTGGGTTGAGAGGCTCAAACCAGGCTTCGAATCGGAACTGAAGCGGAAACCAGAAAAAACAGTTCTTTTGCTTAGAACGAAAATCAGAACTGAAACGAAAAAAAAAGATTGTTTTCTCGGTTCGATATATCTTCAGTCATTTTATTACTGTAACCAACTTATTAATATTTTCTAGTTTAACGTCAACCCATAATTATCATCATTACATGTATATCGCTTCTCGAGTTCCTGTTTTGATGTTCACTTGTACTTTTCTGTTTCAGTTTCGCATGAAACTACTTGTAGAAGGCAGATTTAACTCAATTGAATGAACTACAAGTATTGAATGATTTTTTAAGAAAAATATCAGTCTGAGTTATATTTTTCACATCTCAGCATGCAAACATCCACAGATGTTCGTATAGACTATTTAGATAGACAAACTAGAGAATCTTGGACCTAGTTGTGATATGCGATTTTGATAATGGATAACAATGCCAGTGCTCGTGATCTCTGCTTAACGCTCATATCGCACAAGCTGATTAAATGTATCAGTTCACATAGTGCACCCATTAAAAAAAGTATAGAATCTTCTATATTTTGAAGGAACTAAATTTTGGTTTGGTCAGCTGGGTGACGTGGTTGGTTTGTCGCTGGCCTTCTGTACTCAAGGTTGCTGATTCGAGCCCGACCCAAGTCGGTGGATTTTCATGATACAGAAAATCGACAGCGGCCATGTCGTATAATTATACGGTATGTAAAAGATCCCTAGGGGTGTTCTAGGAAAAATTAGATAGATCATAGTACAGGTTCGCATCGTCAGAGCTCAGATGCCTCCCTCTAGGGAAGTAAACTGATGTAAAAATTACCTGTCGGCGATTGGTATCCGCCTATATGGTGCCGCACCAAAAAGAGATACCTGCTTTCGGTGAATGTACTAGGTAGATTGATGAGCTTTGTTCATAATCTGCCATTAGAAATAAAAAAAATTTGTTTGTGGTAGAATTATATTTTTAGTGCAAATAAGAATATATACATAAAATAAAATAATTCATTCGGAGCTGAACAAATACCGCTATTTTTGGCGAAACGAAAATCGGGACTGAACCAATTTTTTAGTTGAACTGGAATCGAAAAAAAATTACGATTCGAAGCCCTGGTACGACCGTAATTAGTGGCCGCGGTAGCCAAGTGGTCAAGGCATCGGATTGTGGCTGGCATGTCACGAGTTCGAGCCCAGTACCACTAAAGATCCGCCGTGTAAGGGAGCAATGCACGTTAAATCTGTCAAGAGCTCAGATGTCCTCCCATTAGTGTGGTGTGGTAGTTAGGAGAGGGGGTGCCAGCTCAGGTGTCGTCTTCGTTACTTGACCATGGTTCAAAATTACTGAGGTCCATCGCCAAATATCCTTGTGTAGCTGAACAGTGCGAAGTTAATATTCACTCACTCACTCGACCGTAATTAACCTGGTTCGAATGTTATTTCCGGATGTATTCTCCAAGAAAACTGAAAATTTCGGACGATATGTCAACTGGCTGCATGTATTAACCGTCGTCCAGTGCAGATTTACGATCATTTCGGGCCAAGGACACAAAAGATCTACATGCCCCCTTGGCACTGGTGGATTTAAATTTATAATCAGAAAATCTAGTTATTTCCAACTTATCCGGGCCCGGGCCCCTGGACACTCACCCAAGTGTCCATAAAATAAGATTTTTTTTTTAATTTTAAAATTTTTTTGATGTTTTTTGTATTATAATTGAGCATCTTTACCCGCGAATACAAAATCTGAAATTTTATCTAAATTTTGGAAATAGAACAACAAGTACAGTCAGTGTGATGTCTGTTTTGAGTTCAATGGAGAACACGTATTTGTCTTTATCATGTGACCTTCTTGAATTGAGCCCATTATAAAAATTTGTGATCTAACTCAAAAATTATATACGAATTCTATGAACGAAACTGGCACAGAAAACATTCTTTATTTATTTTCAATGGCAACAGACAAATAGATCCATTTAATGCAATGGATATGCAGACAACAAAAAACCCAATTTTTGTTTACTTCTTTGTGGTAAAACTTGTTTCAACAATAGCAGAACATACTTCAAAAGATTGTTTAAAATAAGAAGAAGAAAAAAAATAGCACATTAACGATATTATTTCAAAGTTTATTTTTTTAAAAAGGCTTAACTTCCCAGCAAAAGTCATTAGATTTATTTAGAGTTGAACAACACACACATATTCTTAAATAAGTACACATAAAAGGGAATAATCTCTGTGTGTCTTTCAAAATTATTCTCAACGATATAATAATAGCCATCGATATATAAAAACGTTGCTATACTCGCAGATATATAATACTAGAAACTGTTAAACCTTTTAGAAAAACTCAGCTTAGGAAAAAATATTATGCATTCATGTAATTATATCATACAAATACGAATAATTTGTTTTTACTGTTCATTAACATGCATTTAATTTACGAACTGTTTTTCCTTTAATGATTATTTATGGGAAATATGTAAATGTAAAGTATTATTCATCACATGCATTCACAATGAGTTTTGTTTTTCTTACCTAAAAAATATCTCTACCTGTGTAAAGAAGCTGAAGGAATAGGAAAGTACATTGAATAATGATATGAAGTTCTTACAAAACCGACATAGAATTTATCACTATCTTTGATTTGGCATATGAAATTGTACACGGATATACACGACTATGAACAAAAATGAGTAATTTATATTTCGCTGTTGTGTAACGCATTCATATTCGAGATCTGCAATTAGTTTATATATATGACACGCTTTTAGCAGTTTGATAATTCTTAAAAAACCTGGAGCGTTTGCAAAAAAAAGTTACAGATACATTTATCTTGAAATGGTAAATTAGTGTAGCTTTTATTTTTAGCCCAGATACATATACGAGTTGCGAAAAAAAAAAAAAAACGAGACTGGTCCAATAAATCATTGTACTTACAGAATCAGTAGTTCTCTGTGATAGTATCACCTTCTTCAGCATTCGGTGCTGCCATTTCTGGTAACAGTTCTGGAACGAGTTTTTTGGAAGACAGTATAGGAGATTCTCCATTTTTGCCTGAATCTCTTCTACTGAGAATAAAGTGGGTTTTCTTTAAGCAAGATTTAACTGTAGGAATTTTTTTTTAAAAAAAAGTCGTATGAGGACAAATCAGGTGAATAAGGAGGATGCCCCCAGTATTGTTTTTGCCGGTCAGAAACTGCTTAACAAATAGAGCCTATTGAGCGGGTGTTTTGTCTTGGTCCAACCATCCATTACTTCCTAATTCTGGTCTTATTTTGTTCCAATTTTTCATGGTCTTTTCAGTACTTAAATGTATTTGTGTTGATTAATAGTCTAACCACTGATGTGAGAGGGAAGCCACTGATATCACGGATTTCGTCATTTTTTTCTGTAATCGCTGATTTTGGTCACCTAGCAGGTCCATCATCTTTCACACTGAACCTTTCCCTTGAAAATCTCTTATACCATTCAAACACATGTGCATGAGACAAAGTTTCATCTCCAAAAGCCCCGGATAAATTTTGAAATGTTTTCGTTGCTGATTTCTTAAGTTTCACAAGAAACTTGATGTTGATTCGACATTTTACCGGCAGAATGTAGTTACAAGTGTTCACTCAATGACGTAGTTTTCCCAACTTTTTGATCGATTGAGGCGAAATTAGCCACGTGGATAGAGGAGGTGTGTGGAATGACGTCACCCAAACAGTTGTTGTCAACTCTACATACTTAGTCTCCCGTTTTGTGTTCCACCTTGTATACGAGGGGGGCAATAATAAAGGTACAGATGACAGTTATACAAACAGTGCATGTCAAGATTGGTGCTGTGTGCATGATTAGACGCATTTATTTGTTTAGTAGCAGAGTCTAGAACATTTTTTAGTTCAAGATTCAATTTAACCATTGGGAAGCAAATAGACATGGTGTGTGTAATCGAATAGTTTAAGCAGCAGGAGGTGAGTTGAGTTATCAGATTTTAGCTGAAGAAAGCTGCAATGATTATGTGAAGGAGTTAGACTACCCTTCAGATCAAACCGAAATTATTGTTCACTTTGCGAAATTGGAAGCCGAGTAACCTTTTCCGAAAGGTTCAAATTTGAACCAATCATTTTCTTTTTCCAATTAGTTACCTGCATTTTGGCAGTTGAGCCTTTGCAGACACAGTAAGTTCCCAAATGTAAGTCATTTCAATTGTGGCACCATCTAAGGGTGATTTCCACCAACAGATCTTTGACGATGGAATTTGTTCATTTTAAGTTCTAGTCGGATGCTAAATATTACCACAATTTAATCTTGCCGAGAGTACCAGAGCCAACTTGATACTCAAGGGATTTTTTACTTGCCAAATAATCATATAACATGTCTGCCTACGATTTTCACTTTCAGAAAATCATAACTCCATCCGGAACCGAACCCACAACGGATTTTAAAAGTGGCTACCTCTAAGCCACCGAGCCGACAAATTACCATTTATTCTGATCATTGGAGATATTTTTTTCGGAGAATACCGGATCAGGAGGAATTGCAAAATACATTGCAAATTGCTTCAAGTAATTGTAAGTCCCTTAAAAAGAATATTCTTAGGAAAAATAAAGGATATTCTTATATATCCTTTAAAAAGATTATACCTTATTTGTAACATGGTAGCGTCAGGGATCAAACAGCTAATTGCCAAAAAGACATATTTTTTTTTTATTCTAGAGTAAATAATAAAACGGTAGATTCAATAGTAATATGTCACAGTTCACAATTTTTCTCAATAGAAAAGTTCTAATTCAATTTTCAGTTCATGTATACCAGCCGTTGTACCTTCAATTCCGGTTCTCCGCCTTTCACCAAGAGGTATAGTTCCTCTCCCAAGGTCCTTGCGGCTCGGCTGCCCACGAAAACTCAAACGAGTGTCTTTGAAGGACCAAAACTTCAGAGAGAATTAATTTTGTAAAATGGAAAGACATCGAGAGTCTCGTCACTTCCCGAGCCGACCCTTTAAACTATCTGGGCCCTTAATGCTATCACTTTCACGCCCTTAATCACCTCTCATTGTCGTGTGTAAAGGATCTTCACCTATCTCTATTTGCCTCAGTCCTTCTACATTGGTGCTTGGGGACAGTAGACCGGCCCGTCTGATCCCCACTCCGAAAAGGCATCGGGTTCACCATCTGGAGGCGAAAACTCGTCTTGTCACCTGAACACTGAGGGTGTGTCTTTGCCTCGACCGGCCAACATTACTCTCCATTCAAGTTGTTTATGGCCCAGATGTAGGAGGGAAACCCAAACAATTTATGCTATTCCATGAAGCTTCCTTCCTATAGAACGTTGTGATGAAAGATCGCCTGTATGTCTGCGAAAAAAAAGGTGTGGCGACGTCAAAGCGATTTTCCGAAACAGTTTTCATATGTTATGCCCTAGACATTAGGAAAGAACAGCCGATCCTTTTTTGGAGATACAATGTCCCATCTTGACAACTTGATTCCCCCATACATCAATCTTGACCAGTATTATTGGGGACATCACAATATCAATGATTACAAGGAATGTGTCAAGATGTAAGAAATATATGTAGTTCTTGCAGAATTTATTAAATATATTCTTTAAATACATATAAATATTTCAACAATTATATTTTTCCATTACTTATTAGTGTAGGAATGGATTTATGCACGTTGTCTCATCATCCTTTCATTCCCAGTTGAAGTAATGCCAAGAGATCGTGACTAGTTGACAAAGCAGTTCGAGGATAACTCGGAACCATGGACCAATAGGACGATAGAGCGGGAAATGATAGGCAATGAGATGATAACGCAGCAAACAAGATAGGAGACAAGAAGAACGGCGTAACAATGCTGATGGGAGAGACGCTTCGTGGAATCCAATGAGTGGTTTTTGACAATGATTTCAATACTGTTTACTAACTTTTAGACCTTCCTTGTAAATAATTGCCTTTAATAAATGTGTAATTTAACTTAATTTGGCCGTTGTCATTCTCTACTTTATTATGTCCATTATCTAGTCTTGCACTTTTAGATTATAATTAATACGATAAACTGAAATTATCACAGTAATTACAAATTTGCAGCCAGCAAATAGAAGTGCAAATATATAATATTAAAAACAAATTCTTTATAGGTAAGGTATGAATTACTAGCTGCTCATCCTATTTAATGATTAGTGACGCTGACTGTTCCGCCGTAGAACCTGGGTTTGAATCCCGGTGAAGGCATGGATGTTTATAAATGTATAGTGCCTGTGCGGCATGGGGGTATTCTAAAGAGCCATCGATCTGCAAACCCTCTCGTGAGGTTGGTGGCACTCCTCTTACCACCTTCAGGGTGTTCTCCCTCAAAATTGGAATGTAACCGAGCCAAATCATGCTGTCACCTGTATGGCGATCAAAGCTAGGGCTAACAACAGGCGTACATCTAGCCCTTTGCCAAGTGAAATTCAGGGGCCTCGATCTGCCACCGCCAGACAGGTGGCATTAGCAACAACAACAACAACATGAATTACCGACAAAAAGAAATAAAACAATAAAATAACTTAATCATTCATGTAATATAAAGTTTAAGCAAAATTCGAAACAATTTCTAATGTTTTTTTAAATCGGCAAATAGTCCTTTGTCAGTTGCATCTTGCTGTTTTTAATACAATATTTATAAACAATCAGTAAATTTATTGGCTATCAAATATATGCACTAAACATTCTTCAATAGATATGTATTTAGTATTGCGTATATTTTGAATGAAGTATATTAAAGGTTTATATCAGAACTTCCCAAACTTTTTGGGCTAACGTACCCTTGGTTGTACATCATGCTAAATTGTACCACTTTGTAAAAATGATTGTATTTCGTGAAATTTGTTTTTGAGTGTGTTTATTTATTTGCATTTTACATTTTATAGGGTGACCATATATTTCTATCACCTAATGAAGCAAATTACATTGAAACACGCCTAAGCGTATCTACTATTTTGTCGTATTTCGTTTACTAATAAATGGTTTTAATAAAAACACAAAAGTTTACAAAAACAAATTCATTTTCTTTCTTGCCATAATTAAATATTTTTATAAAGTAAATTTAATGAGGATCCTTGTGCTTATATTTGAAGAAATAATTTTTCGAAATTTGATTCAAAAGATTCGAAGTATACCCTTAAACCTACAACTGCACTCAATCTGCTTTAATACTTATTTTTGAAAAAAATATATATGAAAAGTTATTTTTACTCTAATTCCGTACTAGTAAACGGTAATAATAATTTAAGAGCTTTCGCAGAAAGTTGTTTGTATTCTTTATCATGCTTAACCAAAAATTAATTAGATAGTGTCGTTTGAATTCTACTTGTAAAGTTCCGTCACATGATAATTCTATTAAATTTTCTTTATAATTTTATTAAATTTTAATAAATTTTAAAAAATTTTTTCGTTATAATTTTGTAATCTTTAAAAACGTTTCTATGTTATTTTTTTATTTACTTTTTCTCATTTTTATGTCTACTATTTTTTTTTTATTTTTCGCGTACCACCATCCAGCAACTTGTGTATCACCAATGGTACGCATACCACAGGAAACGTTGGCTTATATATATATAGATATATTTTACCGTGCTTAGATTGCATCAGAGTTGGCACTATTGTAAACTTAGCTACCGTTACAGTATTAAGAATAAAAACACAGTTAAACATTGCTTAATGAATCCAACGTATATATTGCTTAGAGAATCGGAAACTTTTAAAACAAATAATAAACATAAATACTTTGAGGCACGATTTTAAATGCCATAGAAATAACGCAACAGACATTTCCATTCAGCGTACAGTCTTAAAATTGTTTTAATAGCTTATTGTTCGATAACACATCTCTTATCTTTAATTCTGCGTGCAGTGATTCTTGTAATTCTTGTTACATCCTTTTTTGAAACAAAGATTAACATCACGCATCTAAAAAAAAGTATCAGGATACGTTTTTTTCCCTGCACCGGGAAAAAAATCCATCAACAACTCAGTAGCTTTCTTAATTGAAATTTATGGACCATTCATACTGGAACCCGTGAGTTAAATATCCTGGTCAACCTTGATGGTAACGTAAAATTGCCTGTCGTTAAAAAGAAGAAAATGAATTTAAAATGATTCTGAGATAAAGTTATCGGGGATATCTAACACAATAAACCAATTTTCTTAATTTTTCAAAGCACATATTTTTAAATTCTGCTGTATCTCGAAATATCCAGGGTCTTATGATAATTTTTGCTATTATGCAATTATTTAGAAATTATCACGAGTTTGAAGAACAGTTGTAAATGTCATGGCTAAGGATTATTTAAGTATTATTGATTTGTAAATTTTATTCGAGCCAATTATTATTTCGCTCTGCTAGGGCAGTAAAAAATGATGAGCTTCTGAAGAATCTTGTAATCCCAATAACCTTAACAATCAGTTCAAATTTCCTCTAAATTATTTTCTTAAATAAATCGAAATCTTTTTTGTGGATAATATTAATATAATTGTTTATCTTCAATGAAACAATCAATGATTAGTCTTGTGAACATCATGTAGAATTCATTATTGTTACCTAAGCCTAACTATTGTTAGTAACACAAACCTGTAAATATTATTTTTAAAAAAATTTGGTTCAGTTTTCATACCCTGATTATAACTTAAAATCCACACTTACATAAAAATATAGAGGTGAGAATAAATCATTTTATTTCAATCCGCAGTAATGTATATTGATCACAAAAGAAACAATTAATATTCAATAAAAAGTCAATTCCTACATAAATGTAAAAAAAAAAATCCTTACTTTAATATTCTAATAAAAAGTAATTTAGTAAAAGTAAATTAATAGGCTTATTGATTTCAACTTGCGTACTATTTTAAAGTATGAAAAAATGGTGCTTAGTTTCCAACGCCGTCATAATTAAAACTTAAGACATAAGTTTTAATTATATCTAGATTTATACATTTAACAGTTAAATGAATAAATCTAAACACAGTGACCTTCAAACTGTGTTCAACGGAACCCTGGAGTTCCATGGCCATACCCAGGGATTCCACAAGTCATAACAAAGAAATAGAAAAGAAAATTATAAACGTGCATGCAAAGTGGATTCCCTTTTTTCATGATGTTTGCATAATTACAAGTATCTAATGCTTATCCCCACCATTAAAACTGAAAATTCTATTTAAGCATCGTAATTTTATTTTGTAAAACTTTTTCTAAAACTTTTATTATAACATAATAAAATAATATTCAAACGTTTTTCCTTTACATGTACTAAGCACTAGGTTAAAAATAATCTAATGTTTACTTTCCCGGATCCAACGAAACAATTTTACACTCGTCAGTACAATGTTTTGCACAACTGAGCAGTTTTCTAATGAAAAATGTATCTTTTTCATTTGTGGTAAAAAGTCCCTATAATGTAGGAGAAGGAACAACCTATCGACATATCAAGAGATTCGACGCTAACCCTTAATCTATCCCATTATGATTTACTGCAGTTTTTTTTGTGCAATATTTTTTTTTTTATCACTACACTGAAAATTAAGGGATATACATAAACAACATACTCAACTTTGAGAAATTTAATCCGTTAGAGAAAATTAGTTAATTAAAGATATTCAACTGCAAAATTAATTATATGCACTGTTCACTTAAAATAAATAGTCAAATCGTTTTTTAAGGTCTTCATTAAAGTACAAAAAATAAGACACTTAAATTTTGACATTAACTATTTATTCGGGACAAAAATGATAATATTCACAATCCGCTGAAAACGCCGTCAGCTGAAAACGCAATTTCTCTATAAAACTATTCGCCTTCCCTGCTAAAAACTCATCATAGAACCCGCGCTGCCATATATTTTGGAAGAGTGGATTTCAAAGAATATTCCTACAAAGTATCGTCAGAATATTCGTAAAAAGGGTTATTCTATGTAATTTTAAAGTGAGTGGTACTTATAAGTACCGTCGGTAGAAAAAGGGTTAAAGTTTTAATTTAAGAAAGTACAGATCTTAAATTTTAGGTTGCAAATTCTCTCTCTCTCTTGAAAAATACACAAGATTTCCCACACTGCTATGGACATTTTAATGCCATTCAGATTAATATATTTAAGTGAAAAATATTTCTCAACGCGCGTGCATGGCTACAAAAACGGAATGGAAAAGCCAATTCAATGCAGAATATGAAATGCGACTGCAGATAATTTTAACAGACCTATAGACTTCGGCAGTTTGTGTAAAAAAAATGCAAGCACGTATCCCAGTTACTAAACATAATACCTGCTTAAGTGACAGTGGGCTCAATTCATGACGATCACGTGATAAAGAAAAACACGTGTTCTCCATTGAATTCAAAATAGACATCAAACTAATTACACCTGTTAATCTATTTGTAAAACTTTGATAAAAATTTAAAATTTCATAATTGGGTAAAAATGTTCAAAATGTTATAAAAAAATTCTTCAAAAGATTTTAAAATTAAAAAAAAATTCTATTTTACGCTTATATTTTTAAATAAAATACTTTTAAGAGAAAGCTTCTAAAAAGATCAAAAATTGGCAACAAAAAGTGCATGAACTGATTAGCTGGAAACATAGGATTGCTTTTATAGTGTGACTATGACGTCACATGAGTTTTGAACTGATTGGCTAAAAAATCGTAGTTATCATTATCATGTGACTAATGACGTCACATGCATTGAGCCCATTGGATCACAAATTACTTAAAAAAATTTTAATAAGAAATATAATACTATTTTTTAAAAATTGTGTTACACACACACACAAATTACCCATAGCATGTTGATCTACTTTTAATATTTTAAGATATATTTTTCGAAGTGTGGATGAAGGGGAATTTTGTTCCCTAAAAACCTTTTTAATTGTTTTAACTTAAAGTATATATAACACACACACATGTTGTGATTTACATTAAATATTTAAAGATATCTTCTTCTAAGGTTTGGATGGGGTTCCTCTGTAGCCCCTTATAGTTTTAAGGGTTCCGTGAGAGTCGACAAAGTCTGAAGATCCCTGTTTTGTAGAATGTCCCATCTAATAGCAGGGACATCTTAAGACTTCTTGAGGCACTGAGTCCTACACAAATGTAGGTCCTACCTATGACCCTTAAAAGTAGACAGTACATAGCATACATTGTAAAATACTCGTGCAAACTGCAACCCGAAACAAATAAATGTGCATGACTTGCAATCGCCCAAACCAGCTTGACAGACAGCCGCCTTTTTACTTAATGAGCAATGATGGTGTATGGTGGTAGGCTTAGACCTAAACAACCGAAAAAAATCTTTGACCTTTGAAATTATTCGAATCAGGATCTTATTAAGGCTGAGTCAAGAATGAGACGAGGCCCTGGACCCGGGGGCAGTTCGCCCATGCCTTAACACTAGAATGCCTGTGATTTCAATTTCTCTTAAACGTCCACGGGTGCCATTTTGACATCGCGGCATAAAATATATAAAATAATTGTTTTAACTAAATAATTGCAGGACTACTGTTCAGTAGGGTTTAATTTTAAGACATTTGGATATTGTTTCATGTAATTAACATATTTTATGGCCCTTTATATCATAAGAAACTGACGTTGATATTATGTTTCGCGAAGCTTGTTGGATCCCCGCTTTATTGAAAAACATTTCGAGTTGTAAATCTGCCAGGAACATTAACATTATGCGGTATCCATTCTGTGTCATTCCTAGTGATATATATATAAGGATTTACTGGAATATAATCAATTATATCTGCTTTTCCTTCAGATTCTTCGTAGTCACTTTCATTCAGTCTTATGTGTCTTCATCTTAATCTAAATTAGAGCCTATTGATTCTCAGACATCTCTCGCAATAAATTAGCAATTTCATCAAGGCTTAGACCTTTCCTACGAGCCATCATTTCAGGGTGTTTGCTCTACACAAGGTTCAAAATCGAATGAATTTCTCTCTCACACACACTCTCTCTCTCTCTTTATGAGCAGATAACCGAATGCTATATAACGAAACACTTCGACACAACAATTTTAGAAAAATAACACTCGTTTCCACTGTTAACCCAATAACACTGTATTCAAGGTCAAATAACTGTGTGATAGTACTTTGGGAAATTTGTTTTACTAATAGTAATGAGATGAACGACAGCTATCTATGATGATAAATTGCCTTGGTGTCGAAGTTTAGTTGTAAAATTTCTCCTAATCAACCTAGAACCACAAAACTTTTACTGTGTAATTACCATGGAATATAATTAAAAGTCACGAAAAATTTTCAATTTCCCTGTAAAAATGCGGAAAGGAGAACAAACTAAACTGACTTCGGTGTCCAATTGGCACCGAAGAACGTTCTAGTGTTTAGAGATGTCCCTGCCTATTAATTAACCATTTTTACAATTTATAACTATCTACCCCCTTTTTTTAAACACAGAAACAATTTTCCCAGTCCCAGGGATTAAAAAACCTATCAACAACTCAGTAGCTTTCCGTAATTAAAATTTATGGACCCTCCATGCTGAAAAATCGTGAGATAAAGATCCTAGTCTACCTTGATAACAAACTTAATACCCCATCTCTCCTTAGAAAAAAGCACAAAATAAAATTACTCCCAATCACAAAAAATAGGCGGGAAAGAGAATGAATTTACGGTGATTACAAAGCAAAATAATCACGCAACTTGCAACCAGTGAAATGCAAAAGTCCGAGGCGCCCCAAAACGTCATAAAATATCCCGGGCTTTGAATAGCCACGCAGATTTCCTCAATTACGAAAACGTCCTAGCTGTAAAATCGGGGGCAATTTAGCTGTCAAATAACGTAGCTAGTAGGAGACGTGCTTTTCCACTTTCCCAGTTGACGTCGGTGGAGATAAGGACTAGAGACCAGATTCAGGTCTTACCTCGCACGCAATGCTTCGTATTCCAATGAGTTGGCCTTGTGTGTGTCCTTTCTGTGTTAGCTTTAACTAACGTCTACATTAAGGGATGTGTTCTGAAAACGACATGCTTGGAAATAGTCTTCTTTTATCATAATTAGCAAGGTGTAAAGTTCTAAACTATCTTGATGGGAATGTTTGAACACAAAGAATCCAGTTTAATGTATATATTTTCTCTTTATTTTATAGTACAGGAAGAACTTCCATAATGGAAATGCTTCTGAGTATGTACAACCAGTTATATTAACATGGAAGCGGTATGGATCTTTAACAAATTTGAGATCAATTAGTTAAGGAATCTGACTGCTTGTGACAACTTTTGTTTTAAAAAAATTGTAGATATAGAGATTTTTTTATGGTTTTTAGATTTATTTAGTACATTTTAAGAAAAAGCTAAAATTAAGGGCCGGTGGACCATTAAAACTAATTTCTTAAATTGTTAGTTAAATTAGCTGAAAATGGAATCAATACAGTAAATGATTGTTATATTTCATAATTTAAACGTATTTTTTTTAAAAACTATTATCAACTGATTTTTTAAAAAATTAAATTTCTTAAAATTATTTTTAAAAATGCTCTTTGCGCATTAGTTTTTTAAGATATGTACATAATATTTGTTTTATATATTTACGAACAACAAAATACATCTGTGCATGGATTTTAAATTCTGAATAAAATTTGATGAAAAAAATAAATTTTCTATACTATATATATGAAATATTTCGCTAATTATCACACATTCCAGGTATTCCAAACAGCACAAAATACGATCCGTTAAATTTTTTAGAAAACTAATGCACAAATTTGTGAATTGTATCCTCTTTATAAGTTGTGAAAATTTCGAAGAGATATGACGTAACTAAAAACGCAAGGAACATTTTACGTAACAATGCAAAGGGAAAATTTGAGAACTAAGAAAAGTGCATTTTAAACATTTATTTGATTAAAATAAAAATTATTCTGTAATTATTAATCACAATGACAAAAGTTTTGACATAATTATTCTATGAAATATAAGGAATAGTATTAGTATAAAAAAATCAAAATCACAATTTTGACCGAAATCTGACATTGTGAAGGTCAACCATCCCCTTAAGAAGAAAAAAAAATTATTATTACTAAAATGGGAAAAAAAAAAAAAAATTGGTGAAAATTTACAAAAATTACATAAACGGACCTATTCTGTACAAAAAGATTATGAACAAATTTTCAATTTTAATGTGTTGCTTTGCTATTCATTTTTGAAATGACCTTCAAGATAAGAGAGATATTTCAATTTTACACAAAAACTAGAGCACTTTATCCTAGCTGTTATATGAAATTGCTTAAAAAGACAGTGATTATATTCACATAAAGGACTGTACATTTTATAATAAAACAGTGATTGATAAATTTGAAAGTTAATACACTTCTACTGTTACACAGAATATACACAAAAAATTTCAGTTAATTATTTTCAAAAACTTTTTGAGCAATCGCTGTCCCCGTTTGAGCACTGTTAAGAAAACACATTTCGAGTAAAACGCATTTTAAAGTATGGCATCTTGCTTAATGTCGTGGCATCTGCTTTTACTATAACACTTGTAGTTTTTGTTCTAATGAATTGAAAATAATAAACTTGGTATTTTTATAAAGCTAATAAGATACCTTAAATATACCTTAAAGCTAAGATACCTTAAAACTAATGGATATCTTAAATATATATTATCCATTTAATGAATTGAAGCATAATACAGCGATTAAATACTGTTTATGAATACGCTTTTTAGTAAAATTGATACTTGTCTTTTTTGTGAGCAATGTATATCAACAATCCGTGTTAGAGTTCATCCATTGCTGACAGGATTTAACACATGGTAGTAAGTAAAACCCGAATTATAATGGACTTTTTTCAACTTCCAAATGAGGGTAAATTTACTTTTAGAATAGATTTACCTAGATTTTAAGTAATTACACAAATCTAAATTACACGATAAAAGAAATGAATAGAGTAACAGAAATAAAGATTAAGATTCTGAACAAAATGTAAACTTTTTAGTACAGCAGAAATTTAATATAAAAATTGCTATTAGATGAATTAAAATTTTGAAACGTCGAATTTTACTTCCCAGATATAACCTGATAGCTTTAAAATAGTGCTTCTCAAACTTTCAATATTTGCGACCCAATATTCAATCATAATTTTCATCGCGGCCCCTCAAACAATAACAATGTATTAAATTCAATAATACTATATTTTTACTCTAAACCTACAATTCGACTTTAACCTCTTAAGTTCTGCCGGTGTATATAAACGCCTCTCTCAGGAAATGCGTTGATAGTCACGGACGTATATATACGTCTCCCCGAAGTATGATCTTTTCTTTTGAACTGCTAACCATAAAAATTATTCTGAAGGCTTTGGCTTACATTCCAAACCTTGACAGTATTTGCGAAGGATTTACTTATTTCCGAGGATTTTTTTCCCTTATTTATTCCTTTACTTATCCCTCCCTTCCCGCAACACACCTCCTATGTTCACCTACGGGTTAAACAATGACTTTTGAGCGAAAAGCGTAATTTTTAATCTGCATTGAAATATTTAATTATAAAAGAAGACAAATCATCAAGATAAGTGTTAATTTTTTGCGTATAATTGCGTAAACTGGTAATTATTAAACGCTCTTAACTTAATATTGTTAAATTAATTATAAAATAAATTGAGCAGAACAGACATATTTATAAGTGTATTACATCAGTGTAAATGTGTATTTTATTTTTTTTATTATGTCACGGTGTATTTTGTTTGTTTTCTTACAGAAAATTTATAATTTGTTTTTAAATAATCGTTTGTTTTCGACTTTTCAATATACTCGCTCTACCCTTGCAGGGTATGATGCTCTCCCCCCACAGTTTGAGAAACACGGTCTTAGAGTATTAATATCTAATATTAAACTTTCCTTTAAAAAACTGTTTTCCAAGGCAAGCTTATGGGAGTCATAAGTTAGTATTAAACTTGTTCTTAATTTAGTATTGATAAATGAATTATCAAATGCATTGTGCAATACTGGTACATTTATAAGTATATTATATAGTGTATTATATAGTATGTTGTATTAGTGTATTTTGTTTGTTATAATGCCCAAATTTATTCTATTTTGTTTCCTTTCAGATAAAATTAATATAATTTTTAAATAATGTTTTATTTTCGACTATTCGGTATGCGCGTGCCCCCGACATTTGATTATCACATCTCCTAGGGAGGCGCCCCCCACATTTTGAGAAACGCTGATTTAGTTACTACAATTATTTTATACATTTCACGCGACACCGGTGGACGTATATGAGTAATCGAAATCCCGGACGTTCAAGTGTTAAATAAGGTTTGGAGGTACCATTAGTAATAATATTAACAATATAAGCTTATTTTTTTAATGAACATTATTATTCCTATAGAACACTTTACCCAACATCATTTTCAACAATTTACCATTTTAACGAACGGCAGTCTCCATTTTTTTTTATAAACAAATCATCCAAAATATATTATGCACATATTTTAACAGTCAGTGCTGCCTTTTCTTGTGGCAGCATGCTGCTTTTTTGGAGACGAGAACTCTTCACATTCACTTCAAAACAATCGAATCTTTGTGCAATGTTTTTTTGTTTTATGCCCGTCTACTTTCTCTAAATCCCGAATTCACCCTCTAACGGAATATAAATTGTTTCGTTTAGAGATATCAGTGTCATTCCCGCTCTTATTTACTGTTCCCGTAAAAGAGTAAAAGTTGTAAGGGACTTGGAAAAGAGGGTCTTATATTAGGTATAGTCAAGTCCAAGAGGTTCGATGGTGGAATGTTTAAGATACAAAAACTTAAAGAACTCTTTTTCTGCTTTTTCAGAAGCGGAGGGATGTGAACTGTTTTAGTAGTAAAAAGGCTCGCGTCGTTGCAGTAATCCCCATATTTTATCGTACTTTTTGTTCTTTTTTTTTTGTTTCTGAACATGATTTTGAAGGTTTTGTTGGGTAATATATAGTGCTCTAAGAGGTTTTTTTCTTTCAGGATTAAAGAACAAGCACAAATATAACTTAAAAGACCCGGATTTCCAACTCTCTGTTTGAACCCGATTTGTTTCCAAGTAAATTTTATTCTCGGAAAGACATTTGGTGTAAAATACCACTGGGTACAATTATACAGTAGATTATTGTCGAAAAAATTCGTAGTTTTAGTTCGTGATAGAATAAATATATGCTTTTCTTCCAATTAATATATACTATACCAGGGTTGGCGAACCAATGGCACTCCCTTAAAGACTCCCTTAGAAACCTTTGGGCAGATGACTCCAATTATCATGCATTCTGTATGTGCCGAAAGTAACATCTTACAATCCCATTATAAATTATTTGTCATCTAATCTGCAACAACAGAAGTCACACTAAAGTTACTTAAACATTTACTACCATACATTGCAAAATGTATTTTTTCGTAGTAAATAAAGATTTTTGAGTTAGTATTAAGTTTTATTATTTTCCCAATAATCACAAGTCGAAATTATTTGAAGGCACGTCTATACCTCATTAAATATTTCTTTAGAAAAATTGGCACGTTGATCCATAAAGGTTCGCCACCCTTGTACTATACTGTTCGAATTAACTGGGACAAACGGGAAAAGGCGATTTTTTCTAAAACCTTAGTTTTAATCCTTTCGTGTCTTAAGTAGACTGAAAATTCCCTATATCAGGATGAAGTATGTCCTCTTTTAGCAGAAATGACCTGTTGAAAACGTTTTGACATTGGCTCTGCTGATGTATCGTACATGTTCTTGACTATCATCAAGGAACTATAACACTTGTACAGCAAGTTTTATCATCTGTTCTGTTGTCGGGCAATTCATCTTAGCTAAACAATTCTTGATAATACGCCACAAGTTCTCCATAAGATTTAGGTTTGGTGACTTACCAAACCAAACAAGAAATTGTAAATTATTTTCCCGCATAAAAGTCTGGAATAATATCGAATTGTGACACAAAGAACCTAGTCCTGTTGAAATGTTCCGTCAAATGTTATCATGAATTGAGCAATCCTATTAAGTACTATTTCTATGCATTTAAGGTATCCGACTACATTCGGAACCATGATTTTTAAAAGGAGCATAAATGGATAATTTTATGATATTTAGTGTAACTTAGATTAGAATACATGTATAAAAATTGTTTTAAGGGCGCATTTTGACAAAAAAAAATTATTTAAGTACAATATTTCGGAAAAAAATTAACTTAGAATAACCTTTTTTCAAAACGTTCTCCTTTTGATTTATTTTAAATATTGTTAGTTAAATGTTAGTATTTATTTCTATTGAGTCCTAAAAAAGCATTTATAATGTTTAAATATGCTATTTTGTTAAAAGAATACTTCGAACGTGTTCGGGAAAATTCTTGAAACACTTGATTTGCCCACACCATCTACCGTAGCTGTATCTCTCACAGTCGTAGAAATGTGTTCGTTAAGAGCGATTTTTAGAACGCTTCCTCGGAGTAATATCCATCTTTGAACAAGAAAAAGTAATATTGTTACACGAAAAGCAAAATTATAACCACCAGCTGCAGAACTGATATACCTACAACTGAGCTACTGATACTCTAAAACCAGTCAAACGAATAAATTATAGTCAAAGTCGATCCGTTACACTACCTCTAGGCAGATATAACTAATTTGTGGGAGTTCTTCACATCACACTGGTAATTACATACAAAATCAGAAAAGAAAAATATGTTTGTCCCAATTAATTCGAAAAGTATAGTATATATTGTATATGTATACTATATTGTATATATTGTATACGTATACTATAATGTATATATTGTATATGTATACTATTGTGTATATATTGTATATATATACTATATTGTATATATTGTATATATATACTATATTGTATATATATATTTAGCCCTTATCCGTCCATTTCGCTATATTTTTCATGATGTAAAAATATAAACCGTTTATACATAAATTAAATTTATATGTACAAAAAAAAATCCTAAGTCTCACTCTTTGATTTATAAAAGGACAGGAATTGAATTTCTAAAATTGAATTATAATTATTTTTCACACTCTCATAAACCGTTTTCTCAAAGCGGATTTTCATAAAACCCATTTTTAGTGAATCTCTATTTAACAAAATAAGCATGCTTGCCAAATTTCACGTCTAAATCTAATAGTTAAAAACGGATTTTTTTCTCAACAAATCCCATTAGAGAATTGATTTCCGTTCCCCAAGCTCATAGTGAAATTCAATTTAACAAAAGAAACATGCATACCAAATTTTACTATTGTAGATCCAGTAGTTAGAAAATGGGATTTTTTTTATCAATACAATTCAGTCCCACATAAAACTCGATTTTCGCAAAACTTGTTGGCCGTGTTAACCTAGTGGTCAAGGCAACGAACTCGGGGCTGGCATGTTATGAGTTCGAACCTAGAACTGTTGAAGACCCGCCGTGTTAGGGGCCCATTGCACGTTAAATCTGTCGAGGCTAAGTATACTAAAACTACTGCAATCTCTCTTGTTACTTCTAACCCCCACGATGTCTCAAAGTCCTCTTTCGTCCCAAACAATCGTATAATTGTGAATATAACATAAACAATAAACTCCCTTTCGAAATAAAAAAGAAACTGTACGTGTGTACCCATAAAAGGCACTAGAAATAAAAAAAAAATCTGAAATTCATTATTAAGACACCATTAAAGAGTCAATAGGTGAGTGCTTCTCGAACTTTCAGCGTTTGCGACAAAATTTTCAAAAATAATTTTCATGGCGCCCCCATCCCTACAATAATAATGTATTCAATTCAATACTACTTTGACGATAAAGCTACAATACGACTTTAATTAAAAACTGTACAAATTATCAAGATAAATATTAAGTTTTGCATATATAATTTCGTATGTGACAAGCCCATGGGGTCATTAGTAGCTATTAAACTTGTTTTTAACTTAATATTGATGAATCGATGATCAAATACATTGTGCAGTACTGATACATTTAATATTATATTACATCAATAGAAATATGCATTTTTTTTATTATTATTATCTCAGAACGTATTTTTTGTTTAGATTCCTTTCAGTAAATTAATATATTTTTTTAAATATTTTATTTTTGACTTTTCCATACGCTCGCCCCCTCCCTTGCAGGATTATCATGCTCCTTAGGGGAGCACGCCCCACAGTTTGAGAAACGCTGCATTAGGAAAATAATTAAAATTAACTTTCTAAAGCTGGGTAAGGTGATAAGTCTCACACACTTAAGCATCATCAAATGGCTTGGAAGACTTGATTTCCCATTCCAAGATGTTACAACGTATCATATAAAGACTTCCTGTCTAGCATAATTTAATACCAGACAGACTATCTCCTTAGGTTAATAATAACTATTTCTAATGACTCTGACACATTACCCTCCTCCATAACTATTTCTCCCATATTGTAACTGTTATTCCATATAGTTGAGTGTAGGGATTCGATAATCATTACGTCTGACTTAATAGATAACAGGAGGGGAATCGCGCGCGCGCAATGAGTACATGTGTGTTCATGTACACCATATAAAAACTTATTAATTTTGATTTAATTTCGAAATACACTCGGACCCCGATTTCACGAATAATTTCAACAACCGAATTTATTTTTTTATTAGTTTGGATTAGAAAAAATTGGACTTTTTTCGAAATAACATCCTTTTTGCTCGTTACAGAAAAATACTTTTCTTGTTAATAGAATATTTCGACAGCGAAGGTACAGTCCATTATTAGACTTTATTGGTGAAGGTGAGTCATGGATGTAACTTACAATGTAATTTTGAATAGAGGACAGGAAATTCTTTTATCTCTTCTCATTCCACAACACAAAGGATATTTTTGAGGTTTTATCCTTTGCTCTCTCTCTCTTGAGGGAAATTGTTTTGCTAAAAAATGCCACCTGTCTGACGTAGTCAGATCGAGGCCCACGAAGTTCATCATGGCAAGAGGCTAGATGTACGCCTGTCGTTGGTCGTAGCCTTGAGCACCATACAGCTGACAGAATGATTTAGCTCGGTTCCAC
Organism: Trichonephila inaurata madagascariensis; assembly: GCA_019973955.1. Classification (NCBI taxonomy): domain Eukaryota; kingdom Metazoa; phylum Arthropoda; class Arachnida; order Araneae; family Nephilidae; genus Trichonephila; species Trichonephila inaurata. The sequence goes on along the minus strand of BMAV01026041.1, from coordinate 44,812 downwards.
CCCAATTTTGAGGGAGAACACCATGGTGAGTCAGGGGTCTCCCACCTCGTCTCCCCTGCCACCAGCTTCACGAGAGGATTTGTAGCTCGACGTCTATTCAGAGTACCACCATGCAGCGAAGGCACTCTATACATTTACAAACATCCATGTCTTTACTGGGATTCGAACCCAGGCCCCACAGCACAGCAGTCAGCGTCGCTAACCACTATACCGGATGGACGACTTGAGGGAAGTGAGGTTTATTATACGTATGGTTTTGCAGAAAATTTTGTTTTCGAAAGTTTGTTAAGCATGGCAGCTCGTCGGAAACAAAGGGGTAACGATTTTTATGCAGAAATTGACAATGAAACTCCCATCAAAACTGTTGCACTTCCTAATCCTTTCAGTGGCTTAACGTCCACCCCCGCAACCCCCGCATCTAGTGGGCCCAGGGTTCTAGGGGGCCCAAAGACTGACTGCCGCCAAGTACCTACCCTTTGTAAAATCTAACTCAGGAATCCAAAACCTGATTTTGCAGGGGAGGAGGGCAAATGTTCTCCGTTACGCCACCGATTCTTTGCATTGCTTGGAAACTGTGAAAACAAATCTCATGCAACAGGAAGTAAAGGACATAACGTTTTCATCTTTGCGTTAACTCAAAAGAACTCTTTCGAGTCGGGAATTAAAAAGATTGTCTAACAACTGTTAGTCAATATTTTAAAATTTCCAATTAACTGATGCGTAGTAATTTGCTAATAGTATTTTTAGCTGCTGAATAAAAAGATTTTATTTTCTACCTATGGATATTTTTTTGCGTAGTTGCTTATTACAGAATTTCCAAAAGGTAAGTGCAGAAGAATGTATTTTTTGGACCCCGATAATACGAATAACCCCTATTTAACGAACAAAATGTTCAATCCCGATGAATTTGTTTTAAATTGTGGTCCGACTTTATGTACTACAAATGAAGAAGTATTTTAACTGAAGTTTTTGCATTTCGGCTTTTATTTTCTGAAATAAATTTCGAGTGTAGCGTTTCCCAAAATGAGGGGTGTGCCCCCCTAGGGGGCCGTGAGCATATCGGAAAGTCGAAAACAAAAGATTATTTTTAAAAAATTATCAATTTACTCAAAGGAAGAAAAACAAAATTAATTCAAACATAAAAAATAATAAAATACACATTTACACTAATATAATAAACGTATAAATGAATCAGTACTTCACAATATATTTGACACATAATTTAACAGTACTGAGTTAAGAAGAGGTATAAAATGATCAGTTACTCCATGGACTTGTCATATATAATTATACACAAAATTAAATACTTATCTTGTATTAAATTGGTACGGTTTATAATTAAAAGTCATATTGTAGCTTTATATCAAAGTATATTATTATTGAATTCAATACATTTTTGTTGTATGGAGGGGGCCACGATGAAAATTATAATTGAAAATGGGGTCGTCAATAGTGAAAGTTTGAAAAGCCTTTCTAGTGGTATTTTCGAAATGTTATCATATAATCATTCGCGTATAAATAAAGCATCGTATTCTTTATTTTATATACTCATCTGAAATCACCCAGATTTCAAATATTCGATTATATTGATTGAAATGCAAAAGCAGCTGCAACATTACAAATTCATAGCTTTTCCAACAATATGTTTGCTTCACTCTCGATTTCAATTTAGAATATTTGACTCTGCAAGAGTTATTTAAATTATTAAAGATCTCCTTTATATTAAACCTAAGTCAGTGTTTCTCAAACTATGGGGTGAGCCCTCCTAGGTGGGAGGGGGGCGTGATAACCTTACAAGGGGGCACGAGTATATAGAAAAGACGAAAACGAAAGATTATTTTTAAAAAAGTATTAATTTACTGAAAGGGAGCAAAACAAAATACATTCTGATATAATAAAAAATAAAATACACATTTATACACTGATATAACAAACTTGTAAATGTACCGCACAATGTATTTGATAATTAAATTAACAATACTTAAAAACAAGTCTAATAATTTCCAGTGAACCCATGGTCTCATCAAAAAAATTATATACAAAATTTAATACTTATCTTGATAATTTGTACGATTTATAATTAAAATCGTATTGTAGCTTTAGCATCAAAGTATATTATTATTGAATTCGATACATTGTTATTGTATGAAAAGGGAGGGGGCGATGAAAATTATGATTGAAAATTGGGTCGCAAATATTGAAAGTTTGAGAAGTACTGACATATAACAATAAACAGTAATACAATATCATAAAATACCAGCGAAAGAGTGGTTAACGTCTGGTCTACATGCACAATAAATATGAATGAATATTTTCATTAGTATGGCTTTAATAGTTCAGGAACATGTGAAAAAAAAAGGATACATACATTCATTTCATACATAGTGATTTTATACGTTTTCCGGTTATTAAAGAAACATAGCCTCTAACTATAAATCGAAATAGTATTGCAAGTAGTTACAAACTGAAACAAGAAACGCAGAAGTGTGTTTTCAAAGGGTGAGTGGAAACAGAATATTGGAATCCACATCTACAAAAACAGATCAATGAAATCGTTACCAACGGAAGAAACTTCAGAGAGAAGGGCAAAAAAATAATAAAAAAAGAAGATAAACACAGCCTCATCAAATTCGAAATCACGTTTTCGAAACAAAATCCCCATCTTCTTCCGACTCACGCCCTGGCACAAAACGCCCCATGGGGCTGCGGTCGTGCCCCGAAGCCTTATTATTATTATTTTTTTACTCGGTCCTCGTACAGTGGGAGAAAGAAAACACACAGAGCCCTAAAAAAGTAGAAGAAGAAACCAACTGCTGAGACAATTGAAACCTAGGATCTCTATGCTCATATCTGTCCAGGGTGGAAACTATGTCTTTTTATTGTCAGAAATAAATTTATAGTTTCACTTTGTCCCTATTAGGGGAATGTTACCTTTTGGAAGTCTTGAAATTTGATCGGATATCTTATTTTTTGGAGAGGATTAAGGAGTTTGTTATTAAATAAGGAAAGAGTATTATAGTTTAATGAGGGCGCAGAGGTAATCAATCTACAAATCTACAGGGAGTCCTCGTCCCGGGATTTTATATTGGTTAAGGGATAGTTTTTAAGGCTAACTTGAGCTTACTAATAGAAAAATAAACTTGGGCTGTTTATCTTTGACTCATAAAAAACTTCTTTGGACATAAATCATCATTAAAGTTAAAGTCACGTTTGGAAACAGTATATTAATAATAAATAAGGCCGAGGAAGTTTTTTTGCATACATAGTTATAATGATTTGCTCTTGCTTCGTTTTATTTGTTAGCATATTGTTTGTAATTATTTATTTATGTTTTCAATTATCTACGCAGCTTATGTTTGAGTTTTCCTGGACGCTTTTTCAATTGTGTGTCTCATCTTTTTTACAGTATAGTACAATTCTCTGTGGTAAAATTATTAAGCCCACTGATACTTATTTTTAAATTAAAGTCACCATGAAAAAAAAGTGCTTTGTTTTAATTTTAAAATAAACTAGATTATTTCCTTTGTTTTGTTTCCTCTATTAATCTTCTTAAATTCTTTATATTATAAGGATGACACCAGCATTAATATTGTAATAGCATATCACATTTCAATTCTTAAGTCTTACCATAAAATTGAAGCTTTGAGAGCTGAAAATATTTAAGGCTGCATTTTAGTCTTGTAGGGAATGGAAATCAAAGACGAAGTACTCGTGAGTGTGCATGCGTGTGCGTGAAATCCGTTATTTCATAGAATAACTAGGTATTTCATGAAATAACTAACCACACACAAGTCAGTTAAAGTACATAAAATTATTGAATTCTACGATTTCACTAGGTATTCTACAGAATAAAGATTACTTGTGATCGTTAAAGTATGAAATACGGCATTCGAAAGTTTTTTAATTGGCTCTATCCAGTGGCATAATGTACACCCAGGCAACCCCCATCAGGGGAGGAGCCTGACTGACACCAAGTACATAGCCTTTATAAAATACGGCTGGGGGCCCAAAACCTGACTTTGCAAAGGGACTCTAATATTCTCCACTACACCACTGGTTCCAACTGCTTTTAGTCAGTTCTGAACCGCTTATAGCTGCTTTGCAATGACGTACGTTTTATTCCGTTCCTTATATTAATATATATATACATGTGTATATATGCATGTGAACTTATATTGAACTGAGTGAGTGAGTGAATATTAACGTCGTACTGTTCAGCTACACGAGAGCTTTTGGTGAAGGACCTCGTAATTTTGAACCCATTATATTGAACTGAATGGCGTGGCTATATTTGATTTTTTGCTTGCGTCGCATTTCAGAGTCACCCACGAGAGCTCTAATGGCATGGATTCTTATTAAAATGACAATAACAACATCCGAGGTAACTCTCCAAATCTCCACACCATGACAACGGGAAGATTTTGAACCTTGGCAGATTAAAATGCATCAGACCCCCTACGTGAAGGATTTTAAATGGCACCACGGCTCGAACTTACGATCTGACAGACATATTGACCTTGAAAAATTATTCAATGGGACGGTTGTAAAAGTTGAGTCTTGCCCACTCGCAACATTAGCAAAGCTCTCGGACCAGTCTTGACCTTAGATATTCTATGAAAGAATAGTGCCTAGTGGTGTACACGAGGGTGGGATTTGTGGATTCAAACCTCTCCCATACACCAAGAGATTTTTAGTCCTTAGCATAATGACCATGTGTGGGTGCTTTCATTTAAGTATGGTTTAAAAGATAAACCTCTCCCAAAAAAGTAGTTTGTATACGCCACTAATAGCACACTCTGGTATTTTCTACAAAATACAAATTTATAATGCAGATTAGCATCATTTTTCATCAATGGATTAAAGTAATGTGACATCATAGTCACGCGATAACTACAAACACGTGTTTCCAGTCAATCAGTTCATTTTATGTGACGTCATAGTCACATGATAAATGCAATCACGAGTTTTCAACCAATCAGTTGTGGCGCATCACCATTATCAACTTTTGGTTTTTGCATATTCTTTTAAAAATACCTTAAAATCCGCCGTATAACGCTTTAAAGTATAGGTTCGTAAAACGCGGACCTATACTTTCAAGCTACATTTTAGGTATATTCGCCGTATAACACTCACCCTCTTTTTCACCAAGAAATTTGATATATATGTGTGCAATGCTCTTGTTTTGAAGTCATTTATTCTAGGTATTTTTCCAAGCTTTTGAAAAAATAGCATACTTCTAGAACTAAAACTCTTTAATTTCATAAGGAATGTCTTCTTTTAAATAAACAGTATTCCGAAATATGTAGAATCTAATTTTTTTTCTATGCTTCTCTCTTTTATTTATTGTTAAAGCTCTCATTTTTATAACCGGCGTATAACGCGCACCAGTAAATTTCGATCTTATATTTTGTGTTTAAAGTTCGCGTTATACGCCGGATTTTACCGTATATATTTGTCAGCAATAGTAAGGCACATAGGTAAATAAAATGCTCTGAATTTAAAAGTACACGTATAATAAAAGTAGTTTGCTTAAATTTGGAAAATATTAGAACACCTATTATTAATTAATATTAGAACACCTTTAACAAATGACCAAATATGAAATTTTATCAAAATTTTACAAGCAGAATAAAAATTACAAGTCTGATGACAGTTTTGATTTCAATGGAGAACACGTGATTATATTTATTATGTGACGTCATAATTTTCCCTATCTGTCATCATTACTAAAATATATCATCTTGCTTGAGAACAAACTATACTTTTAAGCAGTGGTCTTCAAACTGTGTTCCATGGAACCCTGAAGTTCGACAAGGCATACCCAGGGGTTCCACGAGTCACTATAAAAAAACTGAGAATAAATAAATCTGTATGCAAAATGGGATTCGTGTTCTCTATGGAGTTTGTATAGTTACAATTATCTAAAGCTCATCCTATTTATTAAAACCGAAAATCTTGCTCATGTAAAATAACTTTATTATGCAAGACTTTTTTAAAATTTTTAATAAAATATAATAAAAGAATATTAAAAACGCTTTAATTATATATATATATATATTATATACTTTCTTTTAAATTGTGAATATTCTATTGTTTACTATCTCGGGCTTAATGGAATAATTTTATAGTCGTTAGTTAGCACAATGTCTAGCAAAACTAAATAGTTTTCTAATGGAAAATGGACCGTTTTGCATTTGTGGAAAAAACACCTATAATAAACGAGAGGAGATACAACTTATCAACGGATTAAATGTTAAAATTTTAATTTAACAAGAACAATTTCTAAATTTTAGGTTGCAAATTCATACGAAATACACGAGATTTCTCACACAGCTATAATTATTTAAATGTCATTCAAAACATTGTGTTTAAGGGAAACATATTTCTCAACGTAAGTGGCTACAAAAACTAAGTATGAAAACGAATTAAACTCAGAATGATAATGCGATTGCATTTAATCTCAATAGACTGAGATCGACAGTTTGTATGAAAAAAAGCAAGCACATATCCCATTTACTAAATATAATGCATGGATAGGTGACACTTAGATCACAGATTAATATTATTAATGAACAAATTATACTAAAAATTAAATATTAAAATTTTTTAATAATTAATACAATACTTTTTTTTAATTGTCATTACATAAAGTGCCTCTAACGTGTTGATCTAATTTAGATATTATTTTGAGATATATTCTTCAAAGTATGCGTATGGAATGGGGTTCCATGAAAACAATTTCTAGTTCTAGAGGTATCACGTAAACACCTTCAAGTTCTAGGGGTTCCGTGAGTTGGAAAAAGTTTGAAGACCACTGCTTTTGAGCATTGGACAGAAGAGAGAAATATAATACAAAACTTCCAGTTATAAACTCCTAAAATATCACAAAAACTTTAAAACACACTACAACTGTAATTCCATGATACACAGTTGGTTCTTCAAATTGCACTCCGTACAAAAACGTGAATACAAAAATAAATTTCATTTCTTTTTCTGCATCAATAAAAGAGAAAAGAGAGCATGGGTGATTACCCCTTTTGACGAAAACATCAATATATCCTTCCAAAACCCAACTTAAAATTTTACGATTCAACCTAATCATCTTACCTAACAATTGTATTTCAATTTACGCCTTTGCCGTGTCGGCTGCTATTCCTTTTACTGCAGTCAATTTAGTTTTAAAAATGGCAATATATCCTTTCATAACAATGCCTTATATGTTCATAACCTTGGTGTTATTTAAGCTGTTTGACTTTAAACAATAGCCACGACAGATTCGGATACAATAGACAATAACCCTAGTAGTTCCTAAGTTAAACAAGCTTTAAGCTGAATTAAATTGAGGGTTGTTTTAACACATTTTGGGATATAATACATGATAAGAGTGACTAATATTGTTTGTTTCATTTTCGATGAATGATAATTCGAGAGAATATAATGAGTCGTAAAATTTCTATCTTCACAACACGATGTTGTTGTCGTTCGTGTTGTAAATATAGTTTTCTTGAAGCAAAATTTTTGAGTGTAAAGTTTTTGTGTTTTTCCCTCTCTTGTTTTGTTTTCGAGTTGGCAAATACTCCTGATAAGATTTTATTGTCTATTTGGAATGAAAGACTAACAACAAACACCTCAGAGATTAATTTAGGTTCTTGAAGATTCGAAGAATTTTGTCTGCCAGTGTTTTGTTTACGCATGCTCACTGAGTTATTTGGCGGGTTGTATTTGATTTTCTAGAATTGGCAACTGTTTTGTTCTCTTAGAAATAAATGTTTTTATGACAGCATTTTAGAAACTCCGAATTTCGATTTAAGCTCTCCTTTGTTCTTAGGGCAACATTTTAAAAATACGCCTAGCTCTTTTTTTTACATTATGTGTTAATAAAACACTCTAAGACAAGGTCTCTTTCCCACCCGGGAGGCACATTCATATGACAGGTATTTCACCATGGGCGACAATGGTATTTCTGGAAGCGGTGAGCACATTGAGACACCTGATGCAGTGCTTCTCAAGCTTTCCATTTTTGCGACCCGATTTTCAGTCATAAATTTCACCGCGCCCCCTTCATACAACAACAATGTTTTGAAGGCAATAATAATGTACTTCGACGCTAAAGCTACAATGCGACTTTAATATTATAAACGGCACATATTATCAATATATGTATTATATTTTGTACATGACAAGCCCTTGGAAGTCACTAATAATTACTAAACTTGCTTTTAATTTAGTATTAATGAATCAACTATTAAATACTTTTTGCAGCACTGAGATATATTTATACTGATATTTTTGTGTGAGTGTGAATAAGTATTTTATTTTTTATCATGTCAGAATATATTTTCTTTTGCTTCCTTTCGGTATATTAATAATTATTTTTAATCTTTTATTTTGGACTTTTCGATATGTTCGCCCCCATAGTTATAATGCCCCCAAGGGGAGCACTCCCCACAGTTTGAGAAACGCCTAGCTGATGGTACATCTGGCATTAAGATTAGGAATAATAACTGCTGTTCTGTTTTTAGGTATGAACTTATTGCAATTTATAAAGGGATGCAAAATTTATTGACACTGATTCTGACCTTCAAGGACATTTGGATATTAACTGTGAGAGCACCTTTTAGCTGGACAACTGTTGGGGATATGACAAGACTAAATATTATGGATCTTGTGGTTCGACTTTCTTCTAGACACTCTATATACTTTCAATAGGTTCCCTCCCATATTGGATTGAATGGTAACGATATAACGATAATTTGGCCAAGTCTGCCCACTGCGGACACCTTGCGGGGTAACACTTGTCTAACTTTTGTCGAACTCTTCTCCAATAAAAGGATAGAAGTAAATTTACTTTAAGGAAAACCCCCTGCTCACCCTTGGTATTTTGGGAAAAAACCTCGTTGGTGTCACCAACTTAACATTCCTACAGATCAGGAGTGGCGAACCTTTGTAGATCCAAGTGCCCTTTTTTCTAAAGAAATGTTTAATGAGGTATAGACGTACCATCAAATAATTTTGAATTGTGATTATTGGAAAAATAATAAAATTAAATACTAGCAACTCACAACTCTATTTACTACGAAAACTACTTTTTGCACTGTTAAGTAGTAAATGTTTTAATTATACATGCAATTAAAATTTTGAAGTAAAATTAGTGTGACCTCTGTTGTTGCAGATTCGATAATACATAACATATTAGAATTGTAAGATGTTACTTTTAGTAGAATGCATGCTGAATTGGAATCATCTGCCAAATGGTTTCTAAGTGAGTCTTTGATGTTATTCATCTGTGAATCTCTCAGGCAGAGGCAAATGAAAATATGGTTAAAATAGAATCCAGATTCTTCAAACAGTTAAATGTGTCCGTAATCTGTTTTACAGAAGATATTCTACATGAAACTGTTTCAAAACATAAAACACATATCGCTTTGTCGTCCTTACTAATCATGCTATATTTCTTGATCCACCAAGTTTGAAATTCTCTATTGCATTAATTATTTTCCCCTATTGTGTCTTTTTACTGAACTAGCCAAGTTAAATAATGGTTAGAAATCATAAATATAATACAAATAAACTTTAAAACACAGTAGTGTCAATGAAATTGACTATGCTATGCGTAGACAAACTGCACATCATTAGCAATTGCAGTCCACAGTGAAACTAAGGCAAGACAATAACAAACCAGTGTGCTTTCCACCACACCGCTACAAATCACTCGCGTTTATCATAATATTTCAATGTAAACTTCTTTATTTTGAACTTAAGTGCAAACCGTTTTGATCGGGGGCATACCCTAAATATTGTGTCGCGTGCCATTGGTTTGCCATCCCTGCTATAGATCAACAGACGGTTCTATCATGCTTTTTCAGTGGCCACATCAAATCTCTTTTCAACTGGGTAGGAAAGTCTTTTCAGAGTGCCACAGGTGCGAGACAGATCAGGCGTCCCCCAGTCATATTCTTATTTGCTTGAATTTTACTATTGACGAGATTTTAGGAAATCCTATTTATGGAGATGGTGTAACTAAGCTACACCTTATGGAATTTTTAAAAAAACAGGTATATATCACATGGACAGTAACATGAGGATAAAGGGAGAAAATTTTATACGACTAAAGCAGCATTCGACAAAGCAAAATTGATTAAAATATTAAAACTCTTATTTTCGGCTTTTATTTTAATACTAGATTAACATCAAACACACAAAAGAAATGTTTACTTTATTGTATTTTTTACTGAGTTATATGGGTACATTTAATTTCCTTTCGTCCAGTACCAAGCCTCTTCTTTATATTCAAAATTCAAAAAATTGATAGCAAAATTCACATTGTTTTGATTGCTTTATTGATAGAATTAGTACATAGAAGTTAGAAATTTTAGTACATTGTTCTTAAATAATTGAATTTTGTAGTGTAATAGACCATGACTGGGCCACTCAGAAAATGCCGCAGGTTGAGTATCACTTCAATAATAAGCTGCTTTTCTTTTCTAACACTTGGTATAAAAAAGGTGATTTAAGGCTGTCATCTTGTAATGTTAAAGAATATAACCCGAATTTGTGTGGAATATTTTCTTGAATATAAAACTACTCCAATATTAAGGCATCCGACTACTTGCGACAACTTTTTTTGAAAAAATGGAAATACAGGGATTTTATTGTGACTTTTAGATTTGTTTAGTATATTTTAAGGGGGGGGGGAATTGAAAATAGAAAAAAAAAAATATTATTATTAAATTCGGATAAAACTGGTGAAAATATACAAAAAGTTACATAAACGGGACACAAACTCTGTACAAAAAATTTATAAACAAATTCTCAATTTTTCGATTTCGATGTGTTACTTTTTTATTCAAATATGAAACGCTCTTCAGGATAAGAGATATTTTAATTTTTACTAAAACTAGAACACACTCTATCTTAGAAATTATATGAAATTGCTTAAAAAGACAGTGATTATATTCACAGGACTGTAAATTTTGAAATAAAACAGTGATTGATAAATTTTAAGGTCAAAACACTTCTACTGTTATACAGAACATGCAAAAAGCATTCCAGCAAATTATTTTCAAAACTTTTTGAGCAATCGCTGTCCCTGTTTGAGATTTTTGAAAAAAACATGAACGCATTTTAAAGTTTGACATCTTGAGTAAAGTTATGGCATCTGATTTTACTAAAACACTTGTAGTTTTTGTTCTAGAGAATGAAAAAAAAAAAAACATGGTATTTTTATCAAGCTAATAAGATGGCGAATAAAATAAAAACATTTAAAAAATGTGTCAATCTTTGGGTAGTTGAATTTTTAGGGTAGTTGAATAACTTAATATTATATTTTATATTCGCTTTCTTATAAAGAACAGCAAATTGCATCCTACTACACATTTTTATCTCAACTGATCATTTTTCTGGTATACAATGTGTTTCGCAATGTTTTCTATACCGTAGTGCTAAATAAGAGAGAGCAACCCCTTTACATATTTCATGGGGAAATTAATTATCTACGTATTTTGGAAATTTAAAAACGATATATTACCAATAGAGAGGTGTATGAACTACAATGTAGCAAATTTTGATGAAAATTGAGACATTTTTTATGTCTGAAAGTGTGTGTGGTTCGTGTTTTGTTCGGGCTCTTGTACAGTTGGCGAAGACACCCTTAATCCTCTGACCGGAACATCCGTCTCTCAGACGGGGATGATTTGCTCTTATGCCTGCAGATAACGTTGTGGTGTGATTTTTGGGGTGGGCTGCCTTAATATCTTCAGTTGAACTCTACCCAGTGAGAGGATCAAGTGGTGGTACATGGCGATTTTTTTCAACTTACGATAAGTGGGATTTTTCTTATCTATCCCCGTCTATCAGACGGATATTCTTGTAGTTTCTTCGTGTTTGGTATTATTATTCAATTCCTACTATTAGCTCACATCTCTATATATTTATTTATTTATCTTGGTGGAATTTTCAATCGTTAATAAAATACATTTTAAAGCGCTCAATTGAGCTGAAATTTTATATACATGATTATTTTGGATGACAATACAATAATTTAATTATAATTAATAAAAATTAATTGATTAAAACTAATTATTTAAAGAATTACAAATACACAGCTATGTTGGCGTCTTAGCGACCATTTTGGCGACTTGTGTCAAAACTTGAAAAGGTTTTTTTCTCACCTTTTAAAGCATTCATTTGAACTGAAATTTTATAGACACGATTGTTTTGGATGAAAATAGATATTTTAATGATAATTATTAAAATTAATTTCCACTTAATGTTGTGATTCTGCCCTAATAACATATTTATATTAATTTAACTATTTAAAAAAAAAGTAGCTAAAATAAAATTTTCTTCTGATCAAAATAGAAATTTTTTAAATTTTTTTTTATATTACTTTTTTTTTATTATTTTTACATGAATATAAAAATTTTTTTAATCAGTTTTTATAAAATACTAATCCAATTTTAGTGATAAAAATATATTGGTTTATTTAACCCCCACACATCTTATTTGAGCCATATCAATTTCATGAGCTATAAGGAATTTAAAAAAAGTCCTAAGGTAATAAAATTTTTAAAAATTTCTACCCTCTGTCAGACGAATCTCCCGGCGGCAAAAAATTGAGTCCGGGGAGGGGTACTAACCTTTTTTTTTTGCCCTTCCCTCATATTTGTTTTTTGGGGCCTATTTCACACCCGGGGCCCCATACAATGATGGCTTTTCACGGGCCGCAAAAAGAGAATTAAAGGGGGGAGAAATGCTTTAAGACCAAGTAAAGAAAATTTAAAATTGGGGGGTTAAATTTTTAAAAAACCTTTTATTGCATTTTTTTAATTATTATTTTTTTATTTTGTCCCTAAATGTTTCTAAATTGGAAGCATTTAAGAATCACTCTTTCACGATATTTTCATCAGTAAATGATTTCATATGATTACATAATATTAAAAATTTCATAAGGTACTTTTGTTACCGCTGTGACATTACCACTGAAAAAACACTTTTTTGCAGTTCTAAAGATTATTCACAAGAAAGCCTACTTATCACCTCTTAACGGAGATCTTGTCATTGAATGTGTGTGATTCCTATTTATTGGTATTTTTTAAATACAACACTTTCGTGACATATCAAACAATTACTGAACTATGCTTGTTTTTCACAACAAATAGTCTTGAAACAATCTGTTTTCTTCGAATATTTTTCGCTTGCAAGATATGAAAGATATTTAAAAATTAGTTCCTCTGATAAAATGGTCGCTACTTCACTGTTATCTATTATCACTAGTGGCGCACACAAGGGGGGGGTGGTCCTGGGGGTCCGGACTCCCCCCAAAGCCCTTGATATTTTTCCGATTGATTATAATTTTAAGTATATAGTACGTAAAATTTAATTAAGTATTTGTTATTAATGATTAATTATTTATTCAATAATTAGTTTTTTACTGTGTTTTTTTCCCGAAAATCGACAAAATCAAAAGGATTATGATACAAGAATGGTGAACTTTTGACCCCGGACCCCCTGAAAAATTCCTGTGTGCGCTACAGATTATCACTAACCATAAAAAAAATAAAATCAATTCGCACCCATACGACATCGACAGCAAAAAGCAAAATTGATGTATTTGATTTTTTATCAAAGAATTCCCCACCAAATTTTCACAAATAAATGAGTTTCTCTAAGCAATGGGCCATGACCGGGTCACTCAAAATGGCCCGTTGAGCCGCAGGTTGGGTACCTCTGGGCTAGAGGGTTAAGACTGCTGATTGTGCTATGTATGCGCACAAACACAAAATCCTCAATAGTTTGAAAAAGAGATATGAGCATGAATTTTGAGAGAATTCATTTTAAGATATATGAAACATTCTTCACAGCATTCAGCGTGTACTTATAAAAAGCAAACATTTAGGGGGTTTGTGTTACACAATTATAAAATAAAAAATTGTGTGAAAACTTTAAAAATGGAGAGAGAGAGAGAGAGAAATTAAAATATAATTCTTCCGTTTTCCCATTCTGTGATAAGTATTATGTTATGCTTAGTTATATGCAATGAAAAAATGTGCCTCTTTTTTTGGTACATTTTGGGCAAAAAATTGACCACTTAAGGGGTTAAAACATTTCAATAAACGTATTTATCTTCTGGAGAGTCGAGGAACTGCAAATAAAGAAACATAACAAAGTATCTCAATGTTTATATCTGGTAGTACGAAAATACTACTTTCTTCAAAACACGGTTCCTTAAATCACTGTTCCAATATTCCATTGCAAAATTTCTGCTTTGAATCCCCTCAACACACGACGTTTACCGGGCTTAATGCATACAAACATGACTTTCACAGGGGAATGGGAGTATTACATACAATCGTTTTCAATACTCCCCCCTTACTTGAAAAAAAAATCGTTTGGAAAAAGGGGGTGTAAGAAAAAGCTGTAAGTCATCATCCGGGACTTAAAAGGGGGAGAGAAAATCACAGGCAGACGAGTATTCACTCCGAATTCAATAAAATTCTCTAGATTCTCTGTTTTGTAGGTCCCAGCGCACACCATAACTGTACCAGAAAACTTCCGAAATAAATAAATGACGATGCGAGTGGGTAGATAAAAAAAAAAGAAGAAAAAGAAAACAAACAAATAAAGTTTCTCAAAGGAAAAATCGTAAAACCCTCAGTAGGAAAATCCTGAAAGGAAACATTTTCAGATAAATCTATCAGTTTTAATACTTTTTCTTCATAGTACAGGTTCTCTGCAAGGCTCAGTTCGTAAAGATTTTATTGGAGTTTACTGGCAAGCCGTAAAACCCTTTGCGAGTAAAAGAGACAAGTTGAGTTGAGCTGTGAGGTTGCCAATTGACGATTTTTTGGGGAGCGCTGGTGGCTCGTCATCGTGCGCCCAAGACAATGGAGTGGATAGTCATATTTGGTCGTAAATGGTCCAGTTTAAAAGTGACCAGATAAGGTTGTATGATTCGTCGAATTTGCAAGTCAGAAAATGAGAAGTTTGCTTTATCAAAATAATCCAGTTAGTACTTGGGCACAAATATTTGGACCTACCTCTTGAAAATGTGTAATAAAAAAGAAAAGATAAAGCAAGTAAGATTGAGGGAAAGAACACAGAAAACAGAATGGGGTGTAAGATATGACAACACTTTCGGCTGTTTTGAAAAACAGGGATATGGATATTGGATTTTTAAGCCAACTTCTTATCGCAGAAAGAATTTCTTTATTGTTTTAAGCTGAACTGTTGTATGCTGAAGAAATAAGGTGGAAAATCGGATAACCTTAGTATAAAATGCTACAGTTTGCTATCGTTTCTCGTAAAAAGACATATTGGGACTGAAAGTAATCGTTTGGCTCGAAGATAGTAAAAAAACGTTCAATAATAAATTATAGTTTAAAAAAAAACTAAAAAACACGCTTTTATAGTGAATCGAACCAAAAAGTAAAAAAATAATTCTTAATATCAGAATAAAATGATTAATGAGAAAATTAATGTCATTGTGGTAAAAGCGTGGGGTGCTTTGTACTACATTTTTTACACTAACTCAATATTTCGGAATAGAAATAGCAAGAAATTACTACAATTAATAATATTGAGCACCCCACGCTTTTACCCCAATGACATTAATTTTCTCCTTAATCATTTTATTCTTATATTAAGTATTATTTTTTAACTCTTTAGTTCGATTTACTATAAAAGCATGTTTCTTAGTGTTTTTAAAATTTATTTCCATTTTCAGAAAGACTGGACGATTGCTTATATTATGATAAGTAATTGCTGACGCAAAAAGAACGCGGCTTCGCTTTTAGGGTTACTCTTAATCTTTTAGTCGCCAAATCTGGAAATGGTATAACGAATTAGTCGCCAAATCTGGAAATTATTATATTGTCATCGGTCCTTGACAAGAGTGGAAAATTTCGAATTAATCTGATCTTTTTAAGTGCGTAAAAGTCGAGTTCAAAGATTCTGTTACATACAAGTGAAACTTATAAAAGCGCGTTAAAAAGAGAAAATATTATTTTACAAATGTGTATATATATGAGGTAAGACAAAGTACAAATGAAGGGCAAATTAGGGCTAAAATATTCATTCTATTCCATGATCATAAGTTTTATAAACAAGGTAAACTTTATTGTAATGTTATCGCCCACCTTGGCGAAGATATACAACTTGGCGCATAGCACTAGTATATCAAATTATCACCAAACGGTGTTCCGTGCAGTGACTGAACAAAATAAACCAAACCAGTGTTTTCCAAGCTGTGGGGGCGTGATAATCCTACAAAGGGGGGGGGAGTATATCAAAAAGTCGAAAACAGAAGACTATTTAAGAAAAATTATTAATTTACTGAAAGGAAGTAAAACAAAATACATTCTAACATAATAAAAAATAAAATACACACATTTACACTGATATAATACACTTATAAATGTATCAGTACACAATGTGCTTCATAATTAATTTAAGAAGTCTTATTAAATGCCAGTAACCCTATGGGCATGTCATAAAATTATATACAAATTTAATAACTTATCTTGATAATTTGTACAATTTATAATTAAAATCGTATTTTAGCTTTGACGTCGGTGTATATTACTCGTATTATTAAATTTATTCATTATTATTGTATAGAGGAGAGCAGGGTGATGAAAATTATGATTGAAAATTAGGTCACAAGTATAGAAAGTTTGAGAAGCACTGACCAAAACTCTAAAGCCCCAATCGAAGCAGCAACAAAAGAAGGTTGAGGTTACTATTTGTGGAGGTCGACAAGTAGAATCATTCACTACAACTTCCAGAATTCTGCAGAAACCATCCCTTAAGAGTGATATATTCGGAAAAAACCAAAAACAAATTCACTAAAAACTATAGCATTTATGCTCATTAAGGTATCCGACTACGTTCGGAACCGGGATTTTAAAAAAGCCCATAAATGGATAATTTTCATGATATTTAGTGTCACTTAGATTAGAATACATGTATAAAATTGTTTTAAGGACATTTTGACAAAAATTATTTAAATACAATATTTCAGCAAAAACTAACAGAATAACCTTTTCAAAATCCTTCTTTTGTGAAAAAAACTTCTTTTTAAAAATGCTTCTATTATTATAATATTTTCCGATATAGCTCAGACCCTGTACAGAGGCTCCTCGATTTTGAAAAAAACACATTATTTTCAGATTACCACCCCTTGAAATAATTATCGGCGTTTTTTTATTAAAAATTTTCCCCTCTGTTGTCGTAAAACATGGATAAACCCACTTCTAAGTTACATATTTCGAAAGTTCTAGTTAAGCCTCTGTACAGAGATCTGAGCTATATACAGGCAAAATATATTATTATAATAGAAGCATTTTTCACAAAAAGAGAACATTTTGAAAATGGGTCATTCTATGTTCCTTTTTTGTCAAAAGATTGTACTTAAATAATTTTTATTGAAATACTATTCTTATATATAAAACAATTTTATATACATATTTTAATCTAAGTGACACTAAATATCATAAATATTATCCATTTATACGCTTTTGAAAAATCAAGGTTCCGAACGTAGTCGGATACCTTAATGGTCGGTCTAAAAGGACCATTCATTCTGCAGGGAATTCAATGGCAGAACACATGTTTCACAAGTGACTGCGCAGAAAATGAACAAAAGAAGGTACGAAACTATACCTCATCTAGCATGCTCCAAACTCTTACCAATTGGCATATCAAAGAAGGTCTAAGGAAGGTTCTTTTCTGCACTTCGACTGGCTCCAATCAAAGAAGGTGTTTAACAATCAAGCAACAGCTCAAAAGGCATTTGAAGAGAAAGAAATCCCCTCGGTTCTAAGACTTTAAGATTCTACGTAGCAGGGATAAACATATTTGTTTCTTATCAACAAGCGAATGGGTGTTTGTTAACGTCACAATATAAGGCAACAAGAGGGCTTCTGGTGAAGTTCTTTGAACCTTGGCTGAGAGACGGAAATGACACCTAAGCTGGAACCTCCCTCTGCAAACTACCCCACCAAACCAATGGAAGGACATTGAGCCATTACAGATTCAAATTGCAGGCATCTCTTTATATGGCGGGTCTTCAGTGGCAAAAGAGATCGAACTCATGACTTGCGAGAACGAGCATTTGACAATAACCACCTAGCTACTGAGACCACTAAGCTGAAATATACTACCTTAAAGTTTATAATTAAAAACTGCAATTATTTTTGCATCAACCCAACATTTTGAAGAATAGAATATTTTCATATATTACTCATTCCTATTTTAATTCGGGAGTAGTCGCGCACCGGATATTAACGTTAATGGTCACCCCAAAGTTTATATATATATTCATATATAGTACACGATAAAAATCGTAATTATAGTGAATAATTTAATTGAGTGAAAATATACTTACCTACTTTTAAAATCTTTTCAATTTTTCCTTGATAATTTGTGAAAAAATCCAATCAAACTGAACTAAGATGTTTCAAAAGCGTGCGTGGCTTTTAATAAAGGATACAAGTCAAAGACACTTTTCGCTAACTTTATAAGAATGATATTTTCACGCAAAACTGTCATATTTTGTTCAAGTTATTATCATTTTATTGTCTTTAGATGATCGAAAAATAGCATATTGGACTTTTTTTCTTGCTTGTGTTTTTGACCGGGCTCTGTTTGTCTTGTGGTACACTTGTGGCTTCATATATTTTATTACGGCATTCTTTAGGTAGAATTTGCAAAATCTTTCTTTTGACTCAAACTTTTCATGTGCATCAGTTTTCTTTACTTTCATTATCAGGATTAATATCCATTATTTCATCAGGTGCTTCCCTTGCTTGTTCAATTTCTTTTCCGAAGTTTTAACTTCATCGAATAGAGATCGTAGATGCTCCATTTCTCCATTTCCATTCCCAGCAAAGAACAGAAGAGTCATGCTGCTTTTCTTTCGAGACGGGAATCCATTTCAGGCGAAAGTTCGATTGCTTTTCCCAAAGATACATCCATATCTTACTCGGGATTCAAACCCGAACCCACTCGATTACGAGCCGAGTGTCTTTATATTCTGTTAATTTACATTCAGAAACCAAAATGAGTCGTACAACTGAACACAATCATATGTGATAAAGACCTTTTTAGTCATCATGCAGACTGTCATATAGGAGGATACTGACAAGGTCATTTGTAACAAACAAATTGTTTTCAGAATTACAAATTTTGTGAGCCTGTTGTGACCCAGTGCCCACTGTTTGTTCAGATTTGTTGAAGGATTGTTTAATATCCTGTAACAATCAAAACCATTAAATTGTTCCCAGAGGAAAAATTTAATTTGTTGGCAGAAAATACTTTAGAACAAATAAAGTCGCTTGGAGAACTTTGTCAGCCCTAGTACCTCCAGATCTTAAGGTATCCGACTACGTTCGGAGCCATGATTTTAAAAAAGCGCATAAATGGATAATTTACATGATATTTAGTGTCACTTAGATTAGAATGCATGTATACAATTGTTCTAAGGACATTATGACAAAAAAATTATTTAAATACAATATTTTGGCAAAAAATTAACTTAGAATAACCTTTTTATCAAATCTCCTTTTGTAAAAAATGCTTCTATTGTATTAATATTTTGCCTGTCTATAGCTCAGACCACTATACAGAGGCTCAACTACGATTTTTGAAAAATTCAAATTATTTTCAGGTTACAACCATTTTGAAATAATTATCGGCGCATTTTCTTAAAATTTCCCCCTTCTGTTTCGTAAAACATGGATAAACCGACTTCCGAGTTCTGCATTTCAAAAATTCGTTGAGCCTCGTACAGAGGTTGAGATACAGGCAAAATATTAATACATAAAGATTTTTAAAATGGAAAATATTTGGAAAAAGGTTATTCTAAGTAATTTTCCAAATATTTATTAAGTATTTTTTATTTGTCAATGTCCAAATTAATTATACATGTATTCTAATTTAAGTGACACTAAATATAAATATTATCCATTTATACGCGCTTTTGCAAAATCACGGTTCCGAACGTAGTCGGATACCTTAAAAAAATGATTGCCAATCCCAAAAAAGAGGAAGATATGTGACAAAGAGGGAGGACAATCCGACCTTTGTAACAAACAAACAATTTTTCCAGAATTAAAAAAATTCGAGAGCCTGGGGTGACTTTGTGTCCCACGCGCCTGCTCTCCGGTTAAATCAGACTCGAAAGGATAAAAAAATTAAATAATCACAATAATTAGGGGCTAAAAATAAATTCTTACGTGTCTTAGCATGTTTCATATTTTATCCTCAGAACTTTTTTTTGTGAAAGTATACATTTTAAGCTAAAATGTTAATTAATTTACAAATAGAATGTTTCAAAACGGTAACTATTTATTAAGATTAAAGGATAAATCTTGTAAAATATGAAATTTTTCTTAATACTGTATTTTTCTCGCTTTAAATATATTTCCGAATTCTTTTTTTCCAAGATAAGAAACCAGGCTTAAAATATATTCTGTTTAATTCACATATATAAACCCAACAACTGGCTTAACAATTCCTTTTCAAAGTTAAACTTGTAACCCAATAAAACCAATAAAAAAAACAAAACAAAAAATTGTTTTTCAACTGTTTTATTTCCTTCTTCGATTCAAGTTAAAAGCAAAATCGTTCTATTAGATTCCCTCTAAGTTCAATGTCTCTACCATTTAAACACTAATTCAATTCACTCGACCTCCACCCTCTTGAAATTAATTATATTTTCTTTCCCTTTCAAATTCAATTTCTCCTCCTCTAAATTACCTCCCTTTATTTTTCTTTAATTAATTTCCTTTTCTTAAACACTCGTGCCGAATTTTAAGAAAAAAATCATTCTGAATTTGCTGAAGGGCATAGCATCATTAATTTAATAAAATGATTATGTGTTTGTAAGGAATAAATAACTTGATAACAAATTAAACTTTTTAGAACAGTCAACATGCTTCAAATAGGGTTGGGCGTTATACCACTTAACGGGGTAAATAACAGTGTAATGTTCCTTAAATATATTTCATGTATTGTGTATGATTGAATTAATAGTGCTGTAGATTGTTTAAGTGATGTGTCTATAAATGGTTCAATTTTAAACTGTAATTAATTTATAGCGACTCTTACAAGGAAGCTGAAATTATGCTGTATCAATAAAGTGATATAGTTGATAGTTACTTCATTGTTAAGAGCTGCAAATGATTATTTATAATGCATTGTCATTATACATCAATGGTATTCAAACTGTGTTCTACGGAACCCTGGGGTTCCCTAATAAAAAATCAAAAAAAGCAAACTATAATTGTGTATGCAAAATGGGTTCACGTTCTCTATGAAGTTTGTACAGCTACAAGTATCTAAAGCTCATCCCAGTCATTGAGAAACTGAAAATTTTATTTATACATGATAAAACTTTACATTTGGCAATACTTTTAAATCTATTATTACAATATAATAAAAGAAAATTAAAATGTTTTTCTTATGTGTTCTACCAACTATATTGTGAATATTTTATTGTTTACTATCTCGGGTTCCACAAAATAATTTTATACTTGTTAGTACAATGTTTTGTAAAACTAAAAAGTTTTCTAATGAAAATGTACCTTTTTTCATTTTTGATATTAATAAAAAACACCTATAATGAAGGAAAGGGAACAGCTTATCGACTTATTAACAGATTCGGCGTTAAAATCAAAATTTAAGAACAGCTCCTAAATTTTAGGTTGCAAATTCATAAATAATACACATGGTTTCACACACAGTTAATGCCGTTCAGAACCACTGGCACACACAAGGGGGTGTCCTAGGGGTCTGCCCCCCCAGAGTCCTTGATTTTTCTTCTGATTGATTATAATTCTAAGTATATAGTACGTAAAATTTAATTGAATATTTGTTATTAATGATTAATTTGATTATTAATGCTAATTATATATATATTTATTCAATAACTAGTTTTTTACTGTTTTTTGTTCCCGAAAATGGACAAAATCAAAAGGAGCATGATACAAGAATGGTGGACTTTTGACCCTGGACACCCCCCTTGAAAAATTCCTGTGGGCGCTACTGTTCAGAACAATTTACTTAAATGAAAAATATTTTTCAACGTGAATAGAGAGTACAAAAGCAAAATATGAAAAGAAAATAAACCCAGAATATGAAATGCTTCTGCTGATCATTTCAAAAGACCTAGGTTTCGACAGTTAGTGTAAAAAATGCAAGCGCATATCCCAGTTACTAATTATAATGCATGGGTAGTGGAAACTTGGATCATAAATTAATACTATTAATGAGTAAATTATATTAAAATTAGATTTAAAATTTCAATAACAAATACAATACTTTTTAATTGCCTTTACATCAAGTACCTATAACGTGTGCATCTTTTTTGGTCTACTGTAAATATTATTTTAAGATATATTCTCTTAAAAGGGGGGAGGGTCCACGAAAACTCCTAATATTCTAAGGCTATACCTATATAGCCATTCATATATTTATAGCAGGTTAAATTCTAGTTATAATAAGATTATTTTTGTTTTTAAATAAATGCTTCTTTAAAACAATTATTAAGCAAATAAGTTATTGTAGTTCTTTAAATTATATAAATTACTTTTTCTCCAAATAACATAATCACCGAAAAGGAAAATCTTGAAAAGTTTTCATAAATGTTAAAAGAAAATGAGATCATTCTATAGTTATTTCTAATTGTTTTCCTTAACGTTATAAATATATCGCGGAAAATCTGTTTTAATTCTAAATAATAAGAAAAAAATAAATTATCTTTAAAAAGTTATGGAATTTTTAGAATTGTATAAAAAGGAAAATAGATCACGTATATATATTATACTTTAAACCATCAGTTCTTAAACTTTCGATCATCACGAACCCTTTTTATCAGTCAGCCTGCGATTTTTTCTGTGCCATTTCTTTTTATGCGGTATATGAATTTCAACGGCTTTGGCGCCACTGCAATGTTCTCTATCTATTTACCAGTGATGTAACAGAGAATGTTAGGGCCTTCCCCCACCTGGAAGTCTAGTTTTGCCTTTAATATTTTATAAATTGGGTAAATACGTAAGCGTTTTTCAGGCCCTGCACTCCCCCACCCCCCTTGATGCGGGGTTGTACGTAACACCACTGAAATATACATATATACACTTCAAGACTCTCTTTGTTCATTTGTTACAAACAGTCTCTCGGCAATACACGTTCAGTTGCTTTCTCTCAACGCGCCAGCAGCCCGCGCTTGACCGAAGACGAAATTTTCAATGACAGTGACATTGTC
The DNA here is from genome assembly GCA_019973955.1 of Trichonephila inaurata madagascariensis. Classification (NCBI taxonomy): domain Eukaryota; kingdom Metazoa; phylum Arthropoda; class Arachnida; order Araneae; family Nephilidae; genus Trichonephila; species Trichonephila inaurata. The sequence continues at coordinate 21,549 of BMAV01026041.1, read as the reverse complement.
AATAATTTGATAGATTATGAAGACGGACACACACACACACACAAGAAGAACCGGATTGAGAAAATATGCAAGATTACAGTTTTCAGAAAAATTGGAAAAGTATTTTCTTAAAATGGATACCAATTCCGAAAGGAGTATGAAATTCCAAAACGAGCTTCAATCATGCTTATCTGGTTATCGTGACATTTACAAACTACTAACCACCCGACCGTCGTCATAAAAACTTATCTCTTTCTGTATATTGCCAAAAGATAAATCAATTGAACCTTCAAGTGACGAAGTGATGAACTTATTCATCACAGGGAGATGAGAGCTTTGGATTATGATGAGTAATGCATGTGCATTTTGAAGACTTCTCCGAGTATACAATGAGAAACTAAAAGTTCTTAAAATGTCTCCATGTGTAACATTTAATTATTAATTTTGTTATGAAAGTACTCTTATATAAATGTCGTAAATAAGTGGCATATTTAAAAATGCGACTTTTTTTATGCGGTCTTTCTCCAGCACATAGAAAAAAAAAAATTTCTGTAGCATTTTCACAAATTAATTTGTTATACGTAAGAATTTATGTTCTTTTGTGCGTTTATTTTTATGCGGTCCCTATCTACCGCACAAAAATAAGTTTTACTGTATATTTTTGAAAATATTTTTTTTTAACTAGTGTAATTGCAAACAATAAAATAAAATAAAATACTGAATTAATATTCTTGAACAAAATACATATGCTAGCAGATTTTTTTGATTCGGGGAAATTTAGTGATCTAGTTTAGGATGAGGGAGAGTTATATTAATATATATATATCGCCCTATAAAGTTGCACGAGGGCGACGAACCTTTTAAATTTGCCCCATTGTCAAATGATGAGAATGACACTTGAGCTGGCGCCCCGCCCCCTCTCCCAACTACCGCACCATTGGGAGGACGTTCGAGCCACGGGCACCACTACTCGCCGGTTTTCAGCGGTATTAGGTTCTAACTCATGACACGTCGTATACGAATCCGTGGCCTTGATCACTAGACTACCACTGCCCCAAACTTTAAACAGAATACATTGTACAATATACATTTGCTATTACATACAATTACATACAAAATTGCCAAAATTATACAATATGGTAATAATCTTAACAAAACAAGTTTTTACTAACAATATAATATTTATTTTCACTTTTTATGTTTTAGTTACTGTGTCATACGATTGTCAAAATTGGAAAAAAAAACTACTAAGATAAGCTTCATGATAGAAAATTCTTCTCTAAAGAATTGAAAGCAGAGAACAAAATAATTTAATTCTAATTTGATTTCAAACTAGGGAATATCATCTGTGTTACTTAAAATAACAATCATAGTAAATTAAAAGTACCGTAAAATCCGATTTAGCACAAAAAACTAGATCGAAATTCAAGGGTGCGCGTTATACGCCGGGTATGGAAATGAGAGCTCTAAAAATAAAAATAAAAAGGGATGAGCATAAAAAAGTTTGACTTCTATATACAAATATGTTTATTTGAAAGAAATGACATTCCTTATGAACTTAAAGGGTTGTAATTCTAGAAATATACTATTTTTTCTAAAACATTTGGGATAATACTTTGAATAAATGGCTTCAAAACATAACAGCATTGCATACATACATTTCAGGATTCTTTGTAAAAAGTAGGTCCTCGTTATACAGCGAATATACTTAAAAAAAAGAATAAAGAATGCAGCTTGAAAGTATAGATGCGAGCTATACGCCAGGTTTTATGGTAAAAACATTTGTTATTCAAATAAAATGTGTAAATATTTTAAGAGAATTCCTGTTAAACTCAGGAACTTCCATATAAACAACAAAGTTTTTTCCATATAAACAACGAAGTTATAGTTTTCATTTATTTATATATTTTGAGTACATAAACCAAAGCTTTTAAACAACAAATTTAATATTTAATTTAATAAGTTCATTCACAGACATATGATTCTAAAATAAATATAATACTGCTTCACATCTAAATACGAAATGCAATAAAAAAAATATTAGCTTGTTAGGGCGAAGGAAAAACTAATATGTACCAAGCCAAGACCTAATTTTGGATAAATTCTTGAGCAATTTGGCAACTTTATGGGAACTAGGACATCATACACATACAAAAAATCGTTTTTTCAATTTTAGTATTAAAAAATATTGCAAATTTTTTTAATCTAAAAATGTTATACACTTATATGTCCGTTGATAAAATATTCTAAAAATATGAAAAAAGTAATTGACAAAAATATAAACAAACGTCTACAAATGTTTAGTTTTTTCATTTTTTCTCCGAAGCATAATTTTTTGCTTTTTATTACACTTTTTGAAAAGACTATTGTACTATATAGTTCCAAATTTTTTATACTTCTATACAGGATATCTGTGCATATAGTTAACCTATTTATTTTTAGTCTAAGTAGTACATAGTTTTTAAAAAATAGTTTTATCGATAAAAAAGGGAAAAAAATTAAAATTTTCAAAATTATAAAATTTTATAATTTTTTTAAAGAAACTATATCTTCACACACATAATTTACTAAAAAAATAGGCTCATTATATTTTGTGTATTGTTTTATGTATGTGCAAAAAATATTTTACATCTTTAAGAAATTCTTTTTTAAAAAATGGTACCTAAACATAAGCATGTATTACGAGATCTAAAAAATTATGTCCATTAAATCAAACAGAAACGAAAACTTTTGAACTAAAAAATTATTTTTGTATTTCTACAGAATGATTAAAATATCTTTATTAAGATTAAAAAAAAATCCTAAGCTCTATTGGAAATTTTTAAAGATTTATGTCTAATAAGCAAAGAGTCTTATTTTTGGAATTTATTCTTTCGAGCATGTCCTGGTACCCTTAAACAAAATAATAAACAAAAGGAAAAGGCAAATTAACATTATATCTAGCAGTACATAACGAATGTGGAAGATATACTTTGTTGCCATTTAAAGTTACCCAAGGGAATCCAAATCTTATTAATTGCATTAAAATGGATTAAGAGACTAAACAAAAAAATAAGGACTTTTAGGATAACCAGCATTTTGTATCCAAAAGAAATGGACAATGTCCAAAATGAAAGATATCTCTTGTTTACTTCCTGGAGACTATACTTCATGGTATAATGGAGCAATTTATGCAAAGAGAAACAACAGAAACAAGATCATGATTTAAGGGCCCAGAGGTTAAACTAGGTCTTAAATTAATTTAATAGCTGCCGCAATCATTCCAAGAGAAAAGGGGAAGAACTCTAAAAATAAAACGAGAAAAAAGAAAAAACAACAACATACATTCTTCGACCAATTCATGTGGAATTTGGGAAAAACGACGAAGGATTTATAGTTCGGTCATTGGCGTATTTAAACGTTTGTCGTAAGTCATAAAAATGATTTTGAGTTCTCTCTCTAGCTACAAAAAGCTTGTTTAGCTTACATATGATGCATGGCAAAGAATGTAGGATCTAATACCAAGTGAATTTTTTTTTCGTTCTTTCTATCTTTCTTTTCGCAATGGCCAGACGTTCCAGTAATATCAATGTCGTAAATTAAACTGCGCGAAGCAGGAATAATTTATCGTAAAAGTTACGACCAAAAGTTACGCGGAAGTTAGGCAAATCGTTGGGCTCAAACAAAGATATTTTTTCGATGTTTAGCTTTGCCTCTGCTTGTGATTGGGGGAGATTATTCCGAGAGCGCATAAACGCTAAATGTTTATCTGGTTTATGTGTTTGTTTTTTTCCATTCAGGAAGAGGGTAATGTATTGACCGCTGGTCCGTGGAAACAAATTGTTCTGTTTTTTGCTTATTTTTTATTAAAAAAGGGTCAAGGACAGTACTTAAGTGCTGAGTAAAGATTTTCTGTAAATAAAAGTCGCTTTATATTTCTCCAAATCTTCCGGATTTGAATACAGAATTATTAATCAAACTCTGTGAAGAGAAATAAGATTGCACAGTTTCTCCAGCGTCGTACAATGCTATGCAGGGGAACGATAAATTATTTTTTAGTCATTGTCAGATGATGTGTCAGGTGGGTACTTCATTTACCAAGAATTCACACCACGTCAAGGGCAAGGATGATGAATTTTGTTTCAAATAGCGTCACATTAAAGCTATATTTGTGACGGACTACAGATGGCATTCGTCTTTCAACCGTAAGTGGTTCTTGAAAGTGTGCACGTTGTTGAATGTTTGGAACTACAGAGAAGTAAAAAATTATCCAAGAATTGTGTCTTAAAGTACTTATTACTCGAATCTAAGTCACCCCGATTTTGCAAACTTTTTAGAAGTTTTTTTTTGAAAATTTGTGTAAAAGGTTCATCGATATCTAATACTTAAGAAACCTTTTAAAAAATTTTAATTAGAAATAATAAGAAGTTAATAGTTAATTTATTTTACCAGCAGAGGCGTAACGGAGAATATCAGCGCTTCCCTATAAATCAGTGCTTCTCAAAGTTGCAATATTCGCGACCCAATATTCAATCGTAATTTTCATTATCATACAATAACAATGTACTGAATTCAATAATATTATACTTGGACGCTAAAACTGCGATACGATTTTTAACTCTTAATCCCCCTTGAATATAAATGTCTCGCTAAGTCAAAGCGTTTATTTCTCCAGACGTATATATACTTCTTTCCGAAGTACGATCTTTTCTGTGCACTGCTATCCGTAAAATTATTCCGAAGATTCTGGAATGCAATAAATGGACCTTGAAAATGCTTGCGAAGGATTTACTTATTCCAGATTATTTTTGCTTCTTTATTCCTCCCCTCCCCAATACATTACGTACGCGTGCCCACGTGAAAAACGATTGGCATTTGGAAGCGAACCGCGAAACCTTTGATCGGCACAGTCAAAGTTTAGCTATAAACCGTACAAAAATTATCAAGATAAATGTTAATTTTTGTTTTAAATTATATATAGGACAAGCTGGGGTCACTGGTAATTAATAAACTTGTTTTTAACTTAGTATTGTTAAATTAATTATAAAATGCATTGTGTAGCACTGATATATTTTTAAGTGTAATATATCAGTGTAAATATGTATTTTATTTTTTATTATGTCAGAATGTATTTTGTTTATTTACTTTCAGTAAATTAATAATTTTTTTAAATAATCTTTTGTTCTCGATTTTTCAACATGCTTGCGCCCCACTTGTAGAGTTGTCACGCCCCCAAGGGGGGGGCACCCCACAGTTTGAGAAACGCTGTTATAAATTTCAGGTTTGTGGACTCCAAGACGTACATGATATCATTCAAGCTTTGGACGCCTAAGATCCTGGTCCCACCTCGAGATGTGGGGGTGTAGGTTTCGCTACTGTTTACCAGTATTAAAAACTTTCATATACATACATGAACTTATAATTACTCTAACCGTCAATGATTCGTCACTCTCATTGTCACAGCTGATTTCGGAATGGATGCCGGCGTCGCCATTTTCCTACACGATGTCGTTTACCGTACTATCAATGCATTTGTTATGCAACATATTTTTAAAAAGAATGTATTATAGAAGGATATAAAAGAATTATTAAGACTGCTGAACATTTATAAGAAAAAATTATATCATTTTGTTTATTTCATTGACGTATATTTCTTTCAACGATGTCAAATTTTCAGCGTCCGCTGCACTGTTTCCCATTTTTCCTGCATATAAAATTGCGTCCCTTTCATACTTGCGTCCTAGTGAACTCGTCTTGGTGCTCTTATGGATACCTTGGATGTTTAGGTGATTAGAAGAAAGTGTATACAGAAAAATTTCCTCATTAAGAGCATTCAACAATGTTTAGGACAGACTGAATGCTAGAGATAAATTGTGGAATAGAACAAGTCATCAATGCAACTGGCCACAATGGATGGTTACGTTTTCCCTTTTGAAAGGGGTAGAACAATTTTCCCCAATCCTCCATCTAACAAATGTTTTGCGTTCGATTCTAAGCCACGCCTGACTTTCGGTAGCATTAACACAATAAAAATAGCACGGTTTAGATTCGAGTAAATACGGTATATTTGCGACAGACTACAGATGGCTTCCGTCTTTCATACGTAATTGGTTTCTGAAAGCGTGTACGATGCTGAATATTTGGAAATACAGAGATGTAAAAAGATATCCAAGAACTGTATTTTAAAGTATTTATTTATTAATATTTATTTACACAATTAGTAATTTAATTATTAACTATCTATCCACATAACAAAAGTTAAAGAGAGGTGTTTAAATGAGGTTCTTTCGTATGTTTCCTTCATAAACTTGTCAGGAGAGTCAGTGAGTGGTTAGCAACGTCGCACTTAAATCAACACGAGCAGGGATGTCTTAAGACTTCTTGAGGCTCTGGGTCCCTACTCAAAAGTGGGCCCTGGGACCCTACACAAAGGTAGGCCCACCTATGAACCTTAAAAGTTAGCAGTACATACCATAGGTTGTCAAATATTCGAACAAACAATAACACGAAAAAAATAAATGTGCATGATTTACAATCGCACATACCAGCTCAACCGACTACAGCCTTTTCATTGGATGAGTAAGGATGGTGTATGGAGATAGACCTAGGCCTATAAGTGGACGACGGTCATCACATGTAGTCAGTTGACATATATTGTCCGATATTCCCAGTTTTTCGGAGAATACAACCGGAAACAACATTTGACCTTTGAAATTATTCGAATTATGATTTTCTTGAGGCTGAGTTAGAAACGAGACTAGGCCCACATTGCGGCAGAGGCTCTTGGCCCGTCCCAGTCGGCCCATGCCTTAAGACGTCCCTAACAAAAATAGATAATATAATAATAATAATAATGCAATGATCAATAAATGTTTAACATTTAATTAGTGAGATATTTTTTCTCAACTCTTTCACTTAGTTTTTGCAACTCAATCTAAATGTGTGTATTTAAGCATCGTTATTGATTTTGCAAGTTTTCGTCCGTTAAGTTAGAGCGTGATTTATGTTTGATAAATTTCATCTTCGAAAAAAAAAAGATTCGCAGTAACAGAAGCAACGTGATAAAATAAAAACAGTTATAGGATTTATTTGATGAAAAAATTACTAAAACCAAAATATTGTACAAATGAGTTATATTTTGTTAAGTTGTAATAATTTCGCGAGTCGAAAAATTATTCAAAGCGTGCCACATGTGGCCCCCGGGCCGCGAGTTGGTTACCCCTGGTCTAAAGATACTAAGCTCATCATAAAAGCAGGACACTTGATGAATTTCTGACAGCTTCCTATTAACTTATAATCAAGTTCTTAATTTTTTGAAAGTACGTTTCGAAATGAAAAAGTTTTGTGGTGTTTAAAAAAAGATCAAATTTGAAAAAAACACTTGTTTATTACATTAATTATATAATAATTAGCTTTTGAAATTTTTAATCTAGCATCGAGATCACCAGTTTTAAAAATACTACATAAAATTTTAATGAGCTACATGAGTAGTTTAAATGAGTTCAATCGGAAAAAATTGATATAATTAATAAATATGTACTTCTCTCTCTCTCTCTCACCACTATTTTAAAAATATTATCATAAAATTCGAAGTAAAAAAACTTATATTTCTTTAAAGTTTATTCATGGGCGATGTTTCAGAAATTACTAAACCATTTGCAGTTAAAGAATTATTCTATATATTAGGCTTTTACTTCAGCAAAAAGAACACGTCATACTCTTCATCGAAACTGCAATTTTTGAGTGTTTAAGTGCTAAGAAACAAGTAAAAACATTCAAATTAAAAAAACTAGTACTAGTTAAAATTTACATCAAGTATCAACTCCGGCAAATACACGCTTAAAAAATAGCGAGAAATGGAAATTTTAGACTTGTTAAAATTTGGGTATTAATCCTTTCTACGTGAAAAGAGTTTTAACAAACATAAAGTTCTTTTCATATTTATTCAAAGAGGAATCTTTTTATATGCAGTAAAATACGTTCAAAGCGAAAAAGCTTAAGACGAAATATCTGTTAGCACAAAATAATATACAACGATCCCGACGAAGCTACTTTGTATTTTTATGTATTTTTTCTTTACACGAAATGTGTGTGTGTGTGTGTGTGTGTGAAAATCACTTAACACGAGTGAGAAAGTTTCTGGTTTATTCTACTGTTTTACTGTATCGTCGAAAGAATTCGTTCCAGTAGATGATGATAATGTGAGTACAGCCCCAATTATATATAACAAAGACATTTTAGAGTTTGTTCAAAGCTAAAAAAATATTATTGTAGCATATTTCGACAACATGAATAATGAATAACGCCGCCCCTGTTCCCACAACAGCTGAAATGAAGAACGTCATGAAAAGTATGCGCAGTTACTTAAATCCATATTCCAATGGTGAAATGAATAACAAAAGAGATGACATTGAACAATTTGTTGACAATTAGAGGCTAAAAAAGATTATGCAAAAAAAAAAAATTGTTTTAAATTTCATTCAGTTCTTTGAATGTTTTTGTTAGCGATTTTTTGTAAATACGCGCTTATATATATAAATCCATGTAAATAAAATGTACTCTAAATAAACTTAATTTTGTTGAATGTATGTTTTTTTTTTTGAAATACCTTTCAACACAAAAATTATTTTTCGTCTTTTTAGGGTTTTCTGTTAAGCAATTTTCACTCTATATAAAAAGAGAAAGAGTATAAAAAACAAACACTTAGACAAAATTTTAGCTTAATATTATCAGTTAAAGTAGTTTTTATACTAGATAACTCTCTGTCAACTAAATCATTACATTTTAAGAAATTGTTTTATGCCTAATTTGTATGTCCAATCAATTCTTTTACATCCCTTTCTGATGATTCACTTACTGGGGACATTCTATATATATCTGTCCATTCACCTTTTCAATCAATAAGAGGTAAAAGAAGAAAGAAAGAAAGAAAGGAAAAACAACAGAAAACCCAAGCCATCTGTCCATCGCCCTAAACCACAGAATTTTCCACACACCCATCTTCCCATACTTTCATATGAATCAACCTCTTCATTCATTTCATTAACTGTAGCCGTAGCTAACCTCAGTAGAGGTAGGAGGAGGGGAAGGGAACGCTATCTAATATAAATAACCCCGAGAACTTATATATGAGAAAACCCTCCTTCCCACAGCTTTTGCTTGAATAATAGAAACCAAGCGATATCCCGAAGAGACAGGCGAACAAACAGATGGTCATCTGTGTCCTTAAACACACCCCCAGACTGTCAACCTTCAAGGAATCAAATATTAGCTCCAACAGCAATCTTCCCTTCTACTGGACCCTGGTCAATTAAATACGCCGACTGTCCGTCCATCGTGTATGTCACTGGCATGAGCAGAGGGGAGGGGTTTGGGGGCTGTAGCTCATTTGGTTCCTAATCCTCTGCAGACGATACCAAGGGGTGGACGGAAGTTGTTTTTCTTTGGCAAAGTAGAGATCGTCTGATCCTATTATAGAAGGCGAGAGATGAAGGGCTTCAGCGTAATCGCGGAGGGTGATTACATCCTGTTAGGTAACTGGTAAATGAGTTCAGCATTGCTCAGGGTGTTCCAACATGAGGGACACGTATTTAAATTTTCAGGGCTAACAACGGGGTCTAGCAAATTCAATTTATTTCCAATTCAATTGTAGATGCTCTTTCCTATAATAGTTTTACAAAACTAATTAACGTGTTTATTGCGCCATATGCAGTACTCTAAAATAATGACTGTCTTCTATTTAGTCCACCTTCAAAGTGAAATTGAAGATTGTATTTTAGTTGAATACTTAAATGAATTAATGGTAATTCATGTTTTTTCCATGTAAGTATAAAGTTTATTGTGTAATATTTCTTAAATATATATTCATTAAATCTTAAGGTATCCGATTACTTGCGACAATTTTTTTTAAAAAATGGAGATACGGAGATTTTTTGTGGTTTTTTTATATTTATTTAGTACATTTTAAAAAAAAGGCTAAAATTAAGAAGAGAAAAATTATTATCACTAAAATGGGGAAAACTACATGAACGGGGCCCGTTCTGTACAAATAGTAAATGAACAAATTCTCAATTCTCTCAAAAAACAAATTCTCTCAAAAAAATTCAGTAAATTATTTTTAAATTCTTTGAGCAATCTCTGTCCCCGCTTGAGCTTTTCGAAAAAAAAAAACACATTTCGAGTGAAATGCATTTTAAAGTTTGACATCTTATGTAAAGTTATGGCATCTGCTTTAACTAAAAGACTTGCAGTTTTTATTTTAGCGAATCGAAAATAAAAAACTCGGTATTTTTATAAAGCTTATAAGATGGCGTCTAAAATAAAATCAGAAAAAATGTAAAAATGTCAATTTTTTTAAAAAAATCATGACTTTAAAGTAGTTGGATACCTTAAGCACTTAAAGTAGTAAAGAAAAACTGTAAATCACAGATCGCGATGTGAAATCTTTCTCTTAAGGTTCCCAAAAAGATGCGATAAAGTAACTTAAAGACATGTTTATTCCTTTCCTTAAAAATATAACGAATGGCTAAATTTATATGACGTCAAGGTCATATGATAAGTACAATCACGCGTTTCCAGCCAATCCATTCATAAATCTGTGTGATGTAATAGGGACTCGATAAATTCACTAATATGTGTTTTCAGCCAGTCAATTCCTGCGCTCCGCTGTTGCTAATATTTTTTTTGGATAAATTTTCTTCTTAAAAGTATATATTTATCACCAGTAATAACACTCATTGGTTAACAATATACACTTGATTTAAAAGTACACGCATAACGCAAAGATTTTTTTAAATCTTGAAATACTTTTTGAAGAATCTTAATATTTGAACATCTTTACTCAATTAACAAATTTGAAATTTTACCTAAATCTTAAATGTAGAGCAATAGATACAACTGTATAGTCAGCTCTGAATGCAATCGATAACACGTGCTGCATTTATCATATGAATGTCGCGAATTTAGCCATCGTCTTAAGTTGTTTTATCAACCCAATATTTTAAAGTTGTATTTCTAAAATGTTAAGAAATTAATAAAATCTAAACGTGAAAAATTTATCAGCAAAATATACTTTAATCGTTAATGTTACATTCTGACAATATTATTGGGTTATACGGTAGTACATTTTAACGTGCTTTTATTTATATATTCAACGGTCAATTTTTTCATGCATAAAATATGTTTTGTAATCCATCTGTTTTACATGAAATTTTGTGTCGATGTACAATAATTTGAAAGAATATCGCTAGGATTTTTTATATTCATAACTTTCATATCTGGAAATAAATTAACTTAAAATGAAAAAAAAGTTGCTTTCTCGAAAAATCATTTGTATAACAATAGTTATTTAGTTTTTATATTGTGTTAAGAGATAATTATATATAATTAACTGTGGTACATAATTATTTTAATTCCTGCTTGCTATACGTAAATATATTTATTTAGATTAAAGATTTTGATATAATTTTATTCATTTATGTTTAGTTTATTAAAACTAGAGTAATTACTTTTAATTCTAGTTTTAATAATTAAAATTTTAGTTTAAACATTACGTCCTTAATTGTTTCTGAATATCCATTTGGATCCCAATAGGAAAAATGTGTTAATTTTAAAATCAAAAGCGTAGCATATTCGCCGGCTGGGTGGCGTTTTTGGTGAGGCAATGTCCTTGTACGCCCAAGTTTGCGGGTTCGACCCCGGCACAAGTCGTTGGATATTCATGATGCAAAAAATCAACAGAGTCCATGATGATATAAAGCGGTATGTAAAAGACCCTAGAGTACCTGCTTGACTTGGGTGCTCTCTGCAAAATTAAATTCCTAGTACAATTTCGCATAATAAGAGCTCAAGTACTTCCCTCTGGGAAGGAAACTGGGTATCAAAATTACATTGTGGAAATTGAAGTCACACTGAAAAGTGACACCAGCTCCCAGGGAATGTATTACGTCTGCAATGGTAAATACCAATCCGCAGCCCCATGTGAAAAAAAAAGCTTAGCATATACTTTTATAAACTTTTTAAATTATTTCAAGTAAATTAAGGACATTATATATACATTGGAAAACTTACATGAACAATTTTATGATTCGTCTAAATAATCCATCAAAAGCGCATTATTTAATATTTTAATACGTTAAGGCTCAATTGTTTTCAAAGCTTCTCTGAATTTCGATGTAAATAGTTTTTGAATTTTTTTGCGACTGTATTAAAAATAATTCAAATATAATTTTAATTTGATTCTTCCAAATCTCAATTCTTCAATTTCGCAATGTAAATATTGAACTAGCAATTTAGGGAATTATTAATAAAGGAATTTTATACACTATAAACTTGGTAGTTATTACTTAAGCTAGAATTATTAACATTTAAGCTAGTTAATTTAGCTAGTTAACACTAAAACTAGTAAATCTATAATTAGTTACAAACAAACAAGTATCGTAACTGATGGATTACTAAGATTTTAAATTCTTAAAATCATGCATGTAACTAGGCTTATATATATAGCAAAAACCTTTATACATAGCTGGAACTAAGAGTTTTTAAAAATTCACATTATTGTCATAGCTACTATCAATTTAAGTAAAATTTATCCACGCTGATATATTAAAATATGAATCATTCCACTCCTAAATTATATATCTCACAAATCCTAGTTCAGGCTCTGTGAAGAAATATTAGCTATATTTATGCAGACTATTATAGGAGAATTACAGATAATTATATTTTTTATAACAAATGATTTTTTTGAAAATATATCATTAGCCAAACAAGTTCATTTAAATATTTTTTAATTTGTAGTAATATTCTTAAAACAACTTTATTTAGATTTTCTAATTCAAGGAAAAATAAAAAAAAGCCCCCAAAAAAAAAGAAAGAAAGAAAATATTCCTTTACACACTCTTTTAAAATGACTATTCCGAGAACGTAGTCGGACACCTTAATAATATATGCAAAATAACAATGTATAAAAGTTCTTTAAATACATAAAAGACACCGACGACATATCCTCTCAAATTACAATCAGTATGTGGAAAAAGAAAACACATCAAAAACTTCCCGACTCAGAAAAATAGTTCTCCACACATCCATTTAAGAATAATGTTTCCTTGTTCTCGTCCTCATAAATCCATATACAACTCATATTCCTTAAGAAATATGTCTTCCTCAACCTTAATTTCTCTTAGTACAAAGATACATCTTTCACCATTTTTGTCTTCTCAAACCAAAATATCTCAGTCAAGCCTTCTTTCAATGCTTCTAATTGTCCACCACGCTCTTTTGGACCAATTATCTGGATGAGAAAGTAACGTAACTCAACCCTACAAGTCTCTAAGACATTACTTAAAACATCCCAAAGCGCCCCCTGGTGGAGCCTCTCTATTCACTCCGATGACACACTTCAAATGCACTTAATCAGATCCTCTGGAGGATTCGTACACGAACTTAGGGTTCCTCATAAACAGGCGACCCCGTATATCAATCACTTATGAAATAAAATATCGTCTGCGGTTTCTTTCTTTTCACCGCCAGTGAGTCTTCTACAAGTACCACTGGGAGTTGAAGGATGATAATGAAAGATTAACGAAATGGAAGTGAAGAGTGTGACGCGCCGCCCTATAGTCACCCCCTCGTCCCAGAAGGAAGAAATTTGGCACTGAATTTCCGGAAACGAACCACAGATGGCCCCGCGTCTAAAAATTAAGTTAACTTCCTGATGAACATTTTCTAACCCTTGGGAGCCACATTGTAAATGGTGGGTTGTATCGCATACATATTTTAGATCATCAATGGTACTTTAAATAGGTTACCTATCCATATATTACCCCAACTCTCGTTAAGGCTTCATTTGAAGCTACTTTAAAGAGCCTCCTATTGTGTGATTCATTTGAAAGTAATGGTGTTTCTAGATTGTTTAAAACTGTTTAAAGTTATTTATCACTTCAGAATGCTTTGAATATTAATCCATTAAGACCGACTTCAATTTCTCAATCAGAAAGATGGTAAGAACTAATTACGTTGTTGGTAAATCAGCCACAATACTTGGAGTTGCGTCATTTTCAGCAATTATAGAGAAACAACAGCTACATTTAAAGATAAATTATTGATGTGTAACATCTTTCCTCTCGGTTGCTGGATATTTGTTAGGAGTGATTTCGTGAAAAGGGGCGGATATGTGTAACAGGATGTGACGTAAACGCAAGCTACTTGAATTGACTAATGAGAGTGCCTGGGGATGTGTCTATTCGCTACCCTCGCATGGGGGTCCAACTCTTGTAGCCATCAAGCACTCGAGCGCTTGACTCTAAATCCGTTAGTCATGATGTTGGGGGACGTAAGTGTGGCAGAATGCCTATTTGAAAATGGACAAACAGTGATTTCGGTGGTCGTATACATTTCTTCGAATCAAACAGTTAAAAAATATTAAAGATTTCCTGCATTTTGTACTTTTACCATATAACGAAGGAGGTTCTGCTCTTTTAAAAAAAATTATCACTCGCTTCCCTTGATTTTGAATGGTGATTTTAACTTTCAATTTGCCAAAAGCTGAGCCGCTCATATCTTTTATGAATGATGAACTCAAGTTAGAAATAAATACAAATAAGAATGTTTCGACTGCTAACAGTGGTAATGTTATTGACGCTGTTCTTCAACGGCATTTAAATACTTTGAAATCACAAGTATATGTGTCATATTTTAGTTATCATAAGTCTATTGTCTCCGCTCTTCCCCAAATTGAACAAGAATAATTATTTTTGATAAAATATATTGCATTACTCCTTTTGTTAATTAAATACAATTTTCATTAAAGATATAATTATTCGATAGAAAATTATTTCCAATCATACCCGCGCGATTTTTTTTTTTTTTTTTATATTTTTTTCAGGAAAAAAGTTAATATTGCGTATTTACCACGACAACATGTCAGATGGTACACATCATATGCGACTACTGTAAGACTCGTTTCTTTTTTTTATTTAGTTATTTATGTTATTATAGTTATATAGAAATGCAATAAAATGGAATTAAACTTCAAAAGGATATAATCATATTTCATATCTAAGAATAACCAGTTCGAATCACGAAAAAACATATTTCACATAAATTACCAGCCTCAACAAAGATCGGCAAAATTGTCACACTTCGAAGCCAAACGGAAGATATTGATGACGAACTCTCAATTTTGAGCCTTGGTTAAGTGACGAGGATGATGTCTGAGTTGGAACCCTACTCTCCAAACTTCCTTACCAATCCAATGAGAGGGGTTTAATACTCCACGTATTTTACAGACATCACTCTTTCTACCTTCTATACCGGTGATCCCCAACCTTTTCATCACAGAGGACCATCAACGTTTGATAATTTTACCGCGGCCCTCAGAAGGGGAAGACGTTGATTGTTTATATTTTAGATTGTTTTGTTTCAATGATTTTAATATGATTGTGTTTAAACATGCCTTCAGAAAAATAAACAATTACTCCAAAAATAGAATATAAGATGATTTAACAAGGAATATAAAGTGCTTTCCATAAAAAGTCTTACATACCCGAGAGAAATACATCACAGTAAATAAAATAGAAATAATTTAAATGTTCCTTTTGCTGCCCCGTACTATTTGATCCACGGCCCGGGGGGTTGGAGACCACTGCTCTATACGGTATATCTTAAGTGGTACCTGGACTCGACGGAAACAACACCAGCATGCCAACGTAAGGACTTTGAGCAGGGGCATAGCTACCACTGTTTCAGCCGTATCAATGATAGGGGCCGCAAGCTACAGGGGCCCCAACATGTGTAACTGCCAATAACTGGATTCTCATACATAAAAATGGGCCCTGAAAGAATTTTGATACAGGGCCTACTCAGAACTAGCTACGCCAGTAAAAAAACAAATTTTTTTAAAAAAAAACCCGAGTATAGCATATTTCAGTTTAATTAAAAGAAAAATTATTTGTTAAATTTTAAGTCTGTAGATCTAATAGCTGATAAAAGGGATCTTTTTTTTCTTCTTTTTTCTTTTTACGCCCCTCTCTCTCTTGTAAATCGATTTTTGAAAACACCTTCCTAAGCTGATCTCTGCTCAGCAAAAGAAACACATTGTGACACATTTTGTGTAATGCTTAAAATAGTGTAAATAATTAATATCTGGATGTGGAATACGTGTTAATATTACTTTCTGTCGAATTTATTTTATATTAAAATTGTAATATTCGTATGCAACGCCGTTCCTTACATTATCATGGTGATTCAATGGAAACATAGAGAAATGTTGGCGATAGAGCCAAGTTGGCATCCTTTTCGGCGACCTGTTGGCAACTTGACGATTGGTTGGACGGTGCAGATGTGGATATGCTGTAGCGCCATCTGGTGGGGAGCTGTAACAAAGAGGAATGGACAAAAACCTTCTCCACAAAAAATACATATACAGGCCGATTTTCATAGTGATCGGTTGAACGGTGTAGGAGTGAAGCAAAGCCATATATACAAACATCCATTTATATATAGAGAGAGAGAATTTTTTTTCAGAAGAAAGGCGCTTTTTATGTTACACGTGAGATATTCTTGAAGTATATGTATAATCAACCCTAAAGAATCTGTTAAATATATTTATATAAAAAATCGTACAATATCTAACGAAGTTTTGCTTAAATGTTTTATGGGTATATATAATACAACAGCGTCACACACAAATATCTTTCTTCAAAATATTTTTAAGTGAAACTCCCCGTAGGTGTCTCTCAATTACTCAGTAAAATATCCTTTTTCATAAAATTTATTTGAAATAAATGATGTCTATATACATATATTAATCCTAAAGCAGCGTTTCTCAAACTTTGGAGAGCACCCCCTTGAGGGGGGGCGCGTGTGTATTGAAAAGTCGAAACCAAAAGATTATTTTTAAAAAAATATTAATTTACCGAAAGTAAACAAACAAAATACATTCTAACATAAAATACACATTTACACTGATATTTTTCACGTATAAATGTATCAGTACTGCACAATTTATTTCGTATATAATTAATTTAACAATTCTATAAGAACAAGTTTAACAATTACCAGTGACCCTATGAGCTTGTCATATAAGTGAAAACAAAAATTAACACTTATCTTGATAATTTGTGCGGCTTATAATTAATTACTTAACTGCCGATTAAAAGTTTCGCGATTCGCTTTTCAATGCAAACCGTTTACCACGTTGACGGGCCTGTGTGATCTATTGGGGGGGGGGGGATAAAGAACGCAAATAATCTGAAATAAGTAAATCCTTCACAAAACATTGCCAAGGTCCTTTTATTGCATTCAAAAGCCTCTGGTATAATTTTATAAATAGCAATGCAAAGAAATGATCGTACTTTGGAAACACGTATATATACGTCCGGGGACATAAATGGTTTGGCTTAGCGAGACATTTATGTACACCGGATGCTAAAGAGGTTAAAGTCGTATCGTAATTTTAGCCTTAAAGTATTGTATTATTGAATTCAATACATTGTTATTGCATGAGGGGGATGCGATGAAAATTAGGATTGAATATTGGGTCGCGAATATTGCAACTCTGAGAAGCACTGTCCTAAAGATATCCTTTTTATTCTTAACACTTAAATAATTTCTAGTAATACAATAAATTGATAGCAGTTAAATGGTTGATTAACTGCCATCGTGTCCTCGGCGCCTTTCACCCACACCCTTTTTGCAATCCTCTTTAGAATAATAGGATAATGATGACGAGAAATGCGTAATTCAATTAGTAACTAAATGATGCAAGCAGCAAATGAAATTAAATTTGTCGCCTTCCAATTTTGCAAAGCAATTCTTCTATGCATATGCTGTGTTCAACATAGGTATAAAACTGCCTTGCAATGCCCATAATTATTATATTGACAGCCAATATAAAAAATAATAGAAGATTTTTCTAATTAAAGCTAATTCTTAAAATACATTTTACTGTTCGAAAACCACAACTTAGCAACCAAGATTTTTACCAAGTTAAAGGATATTTCGTGTGATTTTAATTGATTTGGCTGTAATCAAATAATAAAAACTTAATGTATACTGTTACGGAAATTTTGGACTTGATTTCTCTACCAAAAGGTTATTTTTTCTAAAGAAATCTTTAATAGGCCAAGAAAAAGATTATTCTTTCAATAATATTAATGAATTGGAGAAGATCTTGGTGACAAATTTGGTCACCGAACATCACTAAGTTTGGAGACAAATTTTGAGGTTTCTTCAAGAAAGGCTATCGGGGGGCAGGGCTAGAAAATTCCGAAGGTTGTAAAGGGATTTTTTACAGCCGATCTAAAGACTATTCAGAGAAGCAACAAGGGAAGTCAAACATTTGACAGTGATTGTACATTTCATTTGCTTTATGTGAAATTGTGAAAATGGCGATCTGTATTTGTGAGATTTTTGATTCTAAGCTATATACGAGCATGTTCATTACGAGTTTTGTTATACGAGAGTGTTCACTATATCTTGTTTGAAGAAAAATCTACTGCAGTTACTAGAGAATTCTAGAGCAAAATAAGAATTACTCCGAAGAACCTGCTCCTACATTTGATAGACGACCAATCAACCGAGTAACAATATGTATAACCTTATATATTTATATACTTCAGTGAATGATCAGAATAAAAATGTACAAGGAAGTTTGAAACAATACAGAAAGCTAAACACAGAGAAATAAAGAATCAAGCAGTAAGAAGAAACAGTTGAGAATATTTGCTATTCTTATCACACAAAGAATTCTAAATTAAAACCGTCGAAACACACACAAAAAGGATACAAACAAGAGGAAAAATAGCGAAAAATTAAAAAAGATAGAGTTTACTCTAGGACAAAATCTTGAATAAGAGATTTGTCTTCTTTCTTTTTTTTTTTTTATCCTTAGCCATTTTTATTTTTATTTTCATTAATTGCACATTATCAATTACTTGTGCCTAAAGCACCTGCCATAAGTCTGCTTCGAATCTTCGGGACGAAAAATTGCCTTTGGCTCTACAGCTAGCGCAAAGGAAAAATAATAAAACAACCAAACGATTTTTAACCCTACGCGTCTCCTGACATTTTTAAAAAAGGGAAGAAAACGCCTTTTGTCCAAGAGTAAGAAATTATAAATCGTTAGAAAGAATCGCTTGCGGGGAAAAGGAGATTCTAGAAAATATTTTTTTTCTATCATTGAATCTATCTAAAACATATGGAAGCTTTATTAAAGAAGTATTTTTTTCCTTCCACCGTCGAAGCCCGAATTGAAGTGAAGAGAGACATCATTATCCGTAAGATGCCCCCAGGGACTAAAGGAATGTTTATTAATTCAGAATACGTGGATCGGTTCTTTCGATTACATGCCTGAATGTTAGAAGATTCATTTTAATTAGAAAGCTGTTTTTATGACCCCAGTCTCATTTAGACTCGTTTGGATGTGGATTAAAAAAAAAATTACATAAACTCGTAACTTTGCCAGAAGTTCCTCGGAGTGTATCATCTTCAGTCGAAAAAAAAAATTTTTTTTCCAAAATTATATTTGGATTTTCGTGTTAATGTTTCATAGATTTAATTTATGCAGCCGCATTTACAGTTAATGGATTAGGGTTAAGGTTATTTAATTTTTTGGATGCGATGTGAAGTTGGAGGGTTTGTGATAAATTTGATTACGAGAAAGATATTAATGTGGAAAATTAGGACACTTTTTTTTGTTTTGTAAAAACAAACAAGCTGTGAACTTTCAAATTTTTTCAAAAAGTTTACCAAACATAAACAAAGTATTGGATAATTCTGATACTAGGAAACAAATAAGAAAGATCAATTCGATTTTTTGTTAACCTTGCCTTTTCCCACAGAAATGCCCTCCCCAAATGTTTTCATTTCATATTTGAACCACCGACCTACCGGTCCGCTACGCCCCGCATGTTGCCCAGTGTTCCGCAACATTTTTATCGCCGGGGACCGGTCAACGTTTTTAATTTTCCCGTGGCCCACTGGGGGAGGATGTTGATTGTTTTTTTTTTAGACTTTTTTTGATTTAAAAATTTTTAAATTTTTTGTATTTAATCTGACTTTAATAAAACATGCTATACCAAAAATAAATAAAAAAGTGTTTTTATATATATATACGGAATTTTAAATGATTTTCATAAAAGTACCCCAAAACCCAAGAGAAATATACCACGGTAAATAAAAAAGAAAAAATTTTAAGGTCTCTAGTGCGGACCGGGGGGTTTGGAACATTTCTTTTTTGGGTGAGGATGAAAAAGGAACCCTTTTAAAATCGTGGTTTTGTCGTGTATTTTATCCCGGGATACATATGAAATACGAGTGGAAGAACAGAAACATACAGTACACATAGAAAAAAATAGACATTTATTACAAATGAAGATCTCAGCATATAACAGAAGGGTGCGCTGCTTTCCTTTCGAGACGGGAATCCATTACGGCGAAAATCCGACTTCTTTTTTGAAGAAGATACAACCATCCTTACTCGAAATAACCTACTCGATTCAGAAGGGTTTTCCACCCCATATGGGGGGTTGGGCCATGCGATAAAGGTTTCATAATGTCCTTTTTTTGTTTTGGGGTTGGGGGAAATAGGGGGCACTGAATACACTCTTCCAAAAAAAGAAAGATGTTTCTTGTCTTTGATGGACTTTTTTGAACGATAAATGGGAAAAGTTGTTTTTGAGCCAGTACGTTATTATGCTTCCGTAGGTTTGGGGTGTCGTTGAAAGTATTTCAATTACACTGGGTAATCTCTTTCTAAGATGGTGGGTCTGTTGAAGAATTTCCATTGCCGTTTTGAATCTTTTTGTCAAATTTTTAAGGAATGACTTAGACTTTGGAATGAATGCATAAAAAACTGCATCATTTAGTGTTTTTTTTCCTTACCATTTTGGATTAAGAAATTGATCTTGGCAGGAGTGTTTTTTAAAAACCCCATACATACCTACCGGTCCCGCCTTCCCATTCACGCCCACGACTGGGAGGAAAAGGAATCCCTATTCTCGCGTTATAGTCTTTTATTTCTTTTTTTGTTGTTTTTCGACTTGTGGAAGAGCGCCCGCTGCATACTCTTTTTATTGCAGACTGGGCGTAACTTTGGTTTTAGATTTTAAGCAAGGGGCCTAGGTCGCAGCATGACGAATAAAGTAGCAATGATGCATTGACATCTGACTAAAACCAGTAAATGTCACGACGTTGTCTTGATCACATTCGAGTCTGGCAACACCCTGGTGAGAGATTGCATAACTATTGCGTTATGCTTCGCAAATGGCTCCATATCGGCACTACACTTGATGCTATTAATCAGAATACCATTGGATTTTAATTCAGCACCACAGGTAGTCTCAGCTATCCCTACACCTTATAAATTCAATGGAATTCTTCCAATGACTCCTTTTGAATAAGAAATGTGACCCAAAACACGCTTAAATTTCTCATCCTGAAATTCAGATTAAATGATCTTTAATTTCAGTATTTTTAGTTTTGTTTGAGAAAATATTTCAAATTTTAAATAATTAAGGATTTTTATTTTTTCTCTATGTACTATTATTGTTTCTAATGGCTTAAATTGAAATAAATATGTTTAAAAAATGT
>BMAV01026039.1:446768-491545 GCA_019973955.1 Trichonephila inaurata madagascariensis | reverse complement strand
ATTTAAATGTATTTCAAATAAAATTAGGAAGAGATTGAAATAACCTAGATCAATCAATAAATAATGATTAATATGTAATAAAAAGTAACATGTACTAATAATAGTATTATAAGCACCATATAATAAGCTCATATTATTTTATCGTAATTTTATGTAATATTCATATAGTACAATTATATAACGGTTATTAGAAACAATAATCATAATATTAAATAGTAATTATTAAAAAGAATAATCATCGAATTGTAAAAAAATAAAAATAGTGCATAAGAGAACTCGTAATACAGAACTATAAATAAATAACATAAGAATAGCTATAAATAAACAACAAAAATAGGTATAAATGAATAAGATAATAATTATAATTAAATAATAATAATTATAAATAAATAACAATATTATAATTATAAATAAATAACAAAGTATGTAGTAATATTTATAAATAAATGCTAAAAGAAACAATTATAAGTAACGAATATTATATGATTATTACACATACTGAATAAAATAATTACATAATGTATGTTAAAATTAATTTAGAATATCAATTACAAAGTAGTGAAAGCGTACAATATGAAACTTGCACTGTAAGTTCCTTCAACGAATTTCATCGAACAAAGAACGTAAAACATTTTTAAAACGAAAATAAATTATTTATAGCGATAATTAAAAGCACAACACTTATTCTTTTAAGAAAAAAATATTCTAGAACTCACTGATTTTAGAAATATCTATATTCGAAAGTAGCCCATAATTAAACAGAAGACGCAAATAGAAAAATTAAACTGAAAATGGTTAAGTTTTTAAAGATATCGTCTGAAATTAAAGGGTTATAGCGGGAAAAAACGAGTAAAAGTTATTTCTAATATACGTTATCCCCATGACAACCACATCGACAGACGATGAAAATATTAAGGTAACCATATTGTAATATTATCGCCCATCTTGGCGAACATAAACAACAGCTTGGCGCTACTACCCCCGATATCAAATTAGCACGTCTTCAAATAATAGTTATATGAACAATTACACACGTTCATAAAATGTATGTAGTATAAAGAAATTACAAGAATATACATGCACAATGAATAAAATACGAATTGATAATTGAATATTTAAATAAATAAAACAGAAAAATATAAAAAGCAAACATTACTTTAATTGGGGACACCCGCGATTTCAAAAACTACCTTTATCCAACAGATGGCGTTGTTTGCAACTCGGATGACGTCAAAGCGATAATGCGTGTAAAAAGATAACCCGTCGTTACTATAGCAACGCAGTTGCAGTGAAATAAACGAACTATTCAACTTTTAGAATGGAGTATTTGCGCAGACAGCAGGCGCCTATCGGGTAATCACGTGATTCCGGCTGCAATATCCCCACGTGTTTGTTCATGGCGACGACGCTGAACATCGTTGGGAAACTGGAGCGCACCGCGCTCCTCCGTCCCATACTGGTGTATTGGGGCGCGAAAGTTGAGGAGCCTGGATGGGTTAGCCTTCCCTGATTGGTGGACGAGGAAGGAGGCAGTGGGAGGAGCTAGGCAGGAGAGTTTCAGCGGTTACCTAGTGAGTTCAAACTCTAACGGCTGTACCTGTTGTCAATTTAAGTTTAAATTTAAATGAAAGAATGCCTGTGTGGGGAGGAAATTAAATTAAGATTAAAAATTTAAATAAAGAATAAAAATTACAAAAGATAAAAATTTTAGCAATTAGATGGGGTCATTCTCCCCCGGAGAATGACAGCCTTTGTTTATGGGGTTATAAGAATCAGTAAAAATTCGCCTGGGTCTTTTATTTAAATTTGGGTCATAATTTTCGAGATTTAAAATATTAGGATTGTTACTATTAGGAAGTGAATTGAAAAATTAACTGCAAGTTTTTGATATATATTGTTTAAAAAGGTGGAATTTTAAGAACTTTGTAAAATTTCTCTCATTTTTTAGTATACTTGCAGGATCTGGTGATATTATTTTTAGAGAATTTTGAGCATATTCAAGAAGTTTGATATTAGACTCGGCTGCCTCTCCCCACACAGGACATCCATAAGTTAGATGGGACGCAATACGGCAGTGTAAGAAATTATACTTTATTATAGAGATACATATGAGAATTCCGGCGTGGGGAAAAGTGGGAGGCAGCGATAGCGTTCCGGAATTTGGTACGCTGCGTGTATAATATGTTGTCTCAAGTGAGCTTTATCGAGGATTAAACCTAAATTTGCTTCGTGCTCTGAGACCATTGTGGTTGTTGGTAGATACAGGTAGGTGTGGGGTGTTCTTCTCCTGGTGAGAAGGTATTTGCATTGTTTGTCTACGGTCAGTACAATCTTCCAAGTGTTAAGGAATTCTTCTAAAGTTTAGGTGTGAATTTAAAGCTATTGTAATTGTTTGTGGTTCTTGTAAGTAGCTGAGATAGAGGTATCGTCCGCATAAATGTTAGTCATGGTTTGAGGGTGAGTGGAATATCGTTAATATAAATGTTAAATAAATTGGCCCAGGAAACAAAACTGCCTTTGGGGCCTCAAGTTAATAAAATGACTGAGGAAGAGCGCTACTCTGACTTTGTAAGACCTGTTCACGAGGAATAGAATTTATTAGATGAATTAGTGCAGGAGGGAAGTGTGAGTGGTTTATAGATGAGACCACTGACCCAGACCCTGTCAAAAGCCTTCTGAATGTCGAGAAAGACAGCTCCTGTTTGTTCATTACATGGGTTTTCCTATATCTTTGTTGATGACATTCTTGTGTCTTAATTTTATCTAATTAAAGATATATGATATCATTGTATTTTTTGCATTATTCTAGTATATATATTTGTTAGGAAATATTTTTAACAACTCTTTTGTATAATTTTTGTTTTATTCTAAATTATTTATCTAATTAGGTATTCGTCTGCTTCGTTAGTATTATCTGGTTAGTGTTAGCTGGGATATTTATTTATAGTTCTTGATGCACTTAGATATAGCTCTTAAGTATTTTAGTTATTAATTAATTTTTGTTGTTCTTTTATTCATATTTTTCACAAGAATGGCTCACAGTATGGGTTCAAGAAACGTTTTCTTTTTAAAAACTTCAACTTGCAGGAAATATTATATTATAATTTACAAAGTTTTCCAGTGCCACTGGAAATCGAAGTGTTATTTGAATGAAAAGTAACAATTTTCTATAAATATATTATATTTACATCATGTTTGCCTACCTACACTTAAAGTTCAAATGAATTGTTTATTTAATTGTCGATCAGTTATTTGATGAAAATAATTTCTACATTTTACAATATGTTGCATATAAATACTATATTATGAAACATTTGAAAGATGTTATAAAGTATTCTAATAAAATAACATTTCCATCTTTGACTGTCTGCTTTACTTACTAATTATTTATCCTTTAAAGTGTTTCGAAATTTTTTAGAAATGACTTAAGATAATAAAAGAAAATATATACTATTTCTACTATTAGGTTTAAAAAATTATATATTAATGCATAATTTATAGGTATTCTTAAATTTAATGTGATTATCAGTATTACAAGTTACCGAATTATGTATAAGAAGAATTGCATAATAGGGCCATCTGGGGAGAGCAGCGGATGTGCTATGCTGGGGCTAACATGATCAAAACTAAAATGCATTCTTTCACATGAAAACACGACGCTTCTTTACAAAATATAAATTTTATCGTAAACATTGTTATTGTAGGTCTCTGAATTGCAACAATCTGCAGACTACGGCGGGTTGCTTAGGCAGAGACATATAATAACAGGTTTCAGAACTCTACACATCAGGGGGATATTGTTGTTATGTTCCCCCATTAATTTAAACCATGTAGTATGAAATCAAGAACAATTAATCGGTTCGTCTACGTTTCAGTAAAATAAATAAAATGTTGAGGGCACATACATATGACAGAATATGGGGCAATAAATGAATATTATTCATCGCCTCTATAATAAGAATGCGCAATCTGCAAGATTCACAGGAGAGCTATAATGTAGATTGTTCTGTTAGCCATGTAATGCATTATTGATGAAACAAAGTTTATATAAATAAGGAATGTAACAACTCAAACTGATATTTCAAAAAGAGTACATGTGATTCTATTTTTAGCATTTCTTAATCTCCCCTTTATTGGATACCATGAAACTTAATAAAGAGAACAACTAATAATGAATTTTTCTGTTTAAAAAATTATGAAATAAATATGATCCCGATGTAAATATATCATGTCTACAAAATAAAAATAAAAAATATTGAGAAATAGGGTATTGCATCACTTTGCATGTTACAAAAAAACCCTGGTAGAAGGATTTAGGTGTTACTTCACAAACACTGCAATATTGATACAGTTATTGCGCAAATAGAACATAGATTTATGCGTATAACAAATATTAATTCCGATTTCAAAACCTGAGAATCACATGAATTAGCAAAAAAAGGTTCAGACTTTGCAAGTTTTACAAAAAGATGTAGATGTAGATAAAAGATATAGCAAATCTGAGAGCTGTTTTCAGCATATTAAAATTAATAAAAGTTACACATTCAATCATGCATGTGTACAGAAAGCTTAAATACTTGCAATATAAAGCATCAAAAAAGAAAAAAAAGTTAAATTTTCTGAAAAATAACACACAATAAATAAGCATGGGTATGCGACATTTGGATCACAAATTAAGAGTATGCAGTGAACTATATTAAAAACGTACATTACAATTTTTATTCAATATTTTTTCTTCATATAAAAGTGCCTATAACATGTAGATCTAATTTTTTAAATTGTACAATAATGAGGGAATGTATCATCAAGAAAAGGTGCAATAATTTTCAGAAGTAACAGTATCCTCGGTTTTAAAAATATCTTACTTTCTTCTTATTGAATTACACGCGATTTATCTATAAATAGATGGTTCCGAAAATACTTGTAAAAGTTGCTTGTTTAAATCATTGTTTATCTCATATTAGAGAGTTAATATGAAAGTTTTTTTTTTGATTAATAAATAGTTATGCATTGATGAAAGCGAATTTTATTTTACAGCACAATGGTGCAAATTATATTGAAAAACCACAATACATATATATAAATAATAGTCGCATAAAATGTCTATTCACGGATAAATTAAAAAATAATTTGATGTAGACAAAAATAAATATTTAAACAATTTAAATGATGAATAGTAACATATAAAATATGTGATTTTAAAACAAAAATCCACAAGATTGATACATTGGACATTCCACAAACTTTCAGGTTATAAAGTAACTCAATATTTCAACCGCAGCACGGAAAAAAATTTTCAAAACAAAAAAATGTACTACCAGACCCTAACAAATAATTTCCAGTAATTGAGTTGTTTTGTTTTAATAAATCACTTTTGTTTTAAAAGCTAAAAGTAACCTTTTAAAAAATCCATATGCAGCACAGTATGTCATTTCTGAACGTAAAAAGAATAATTATAATATACGAGTTTAGAGCAAAATAGTCGTAACAATGACGCCGCGCATGCATTGCGCAAAACTCACAGGAATCATGTGATCGTGGCGTCACATGGGTAGTCATTGCCGAAGAAATGGTGGCACCGTCTTTTTTTTTTTTTTTTTTTTGTTTAAATCCGTGGAAATATTTTGTGATATCTAAGTGAATGAACAAGTACGTTTACATTTTCATGACATCATAAACATTACTTATAGGGTTAAGAATAAAGATGGAATATTTGTCTTAGCGTATTTAATTCATTTTTTTTTTTTTTTTTTTGTTTGATAGGTATGTAATAAATTTCTTTCTGCACTCATATCTTTCGGTACAAATTGTATTTGAAATTGTCATGTAAGAATACTCATCAGGAAATAATCATTTTCAATTTGTGAGGTCTTTCACAAGAAAATGTTACTTTTCTAAGAAATAACAGGGGCTTAATTTTTTCACAAAAATAGTTTGTATAATTCTGTTTTCAAACACAACTATTTCTTGTTTTACATATTAATGTTATTATCTCCGATGCGCCTGAAAATATATGACAAAATTTCACTAAATTACAGTCGTCACTAAACCTGAAAAAATTTCGTTACTTTTGAAAATTTCGTGAAATGATTTGGCATCTTTCAATATAAGTTTA
The DNA here is from genome assembly GCA_019973955.1 of Trichonephila inaurata madagascariensis. Taxonomy (NCBI): domain Eukaryota; kingdom Metazoa; phylum Arthropoda; class Arachnida; order Araneae; family Nephilidae; genus Trichonephila; species Trichonephila inaurata. The sequence continues at coordinate 485,430 of BMAV01026039.1, read as the reverse complement.
AAACCCACTTAAAACAAATTTTAAATTCACATAACTATACATTATTATAAAATTAATTGTTCACACACACCTTTTGTAAGTTAATATCTATTTATTTTACATATCTTACCTATCAAGAAAATTCGGCTAGGAGAAAACGGGGAAAAAAAACAACTTTTGTCCAGAAATACTCAGTATATATTTCCAACTTCAAAAGTACTTTTTATGTATTATGATTTAACGAAAATTTTAATAACATTTTCCAATTTTAAGCCTACAAGTAATTTTAAACATGCATATTTTATGACCAGTAATTTTAAGAATGCGTGTCCTTCAATTTAACAACTGGTTAAGTCTATTAATTTTGTTTTGAGTTTTTTCGTCTTTTTTTTTTTAAATGTTTTCTCTCATTCAACGCATCTTTGCAGTGCATGAAATACTTCATCAGGCGTATTTTTTTTTCACACAATTCAAGTCTAATGGTTTCAAATGATTTTACTTTCTCATTACATCACATGTAGGTCCCGAAATAATTCAAAAACAGAGAGAAAAAAAATCGAATCCCAAGAGAGAAAGTTCGATAAATGGAAAATGCACTTAGCTATTTGTGGAGGTTATTTGACGAAGAAAATCATAAAGTTCTTGGTTCTAGGAAAAAGTTCGCGAAATAGAGAAATTCGCAAGATAGAGGTTCGCAAAATGGAGGGCCGACTATATTATATTCATCGAATTAATTTCCAAATTAAGCTTCCTTTTTATTACACTTCTTTAAATTGGTATGGAATTGAAAACCTGTTTCCTTATTGAATTTTAATAAATATTCTTATAAATAATCCGAGAAAAAGCATGAATATTGTTAAATTTGGAAACCTGGAAGAAATATGAACATTTTTAAAATATAAACTTAAATGTTTTAAAAAACTAGCTAGAGTTCTCAGATCTAAATTTATATAAAACTTTTATAGAACAGATATACATAAGTATCTTCAAAAAATTTCAATATTATCTTGAACAGAAAAAAAAATTTATTGAATAGAAAACCCTTTCATATCTTCCAAAATGAAAATCTGAGAAAAACACATAAAATTTGTAAAGGCATAAAACAGAAACTAACAATGTCTGTAAATCTCTAATTTTTTAATGCGTTTTTTTCCAACTGAAGAAGGTTGTAAAATAGCTTGTAATTTTCTATGAGACAAAAATCGTTTTAACCTATAATTATATCATATAGGAGCTAATCTCTGACTGCAATGTAATGGTATTAATAATAAATCATTATTATTGTTATTACTAAAATCAATAACTGTATGAATCAAAACTTTAATTTTACTTTACATATGCAGCATAGAATAAGTCTAATTGCCATACATCACTTTGACACTATTGGTACTGCAATTCATGGTTAGCTGTTCTGTGATAAAGGTTTAATTTTTTTTGATAAGATGTAATTATCTTTTTATGGATCATGTCTAAGGAAAAGGATTTAAATTAATTATTTATAAAGTTTCATTTTTAAAATTAGTCTTTTAAAAAAAATAACGTAGTATATTGTAACGTCGTCAGTAGTTAGTACACAAGAAAATTTGTTACAGCCTCATCTTAAAATTTATAACAGTATTTAATAGCTTCATATGTTATTAAAATGTTCATTAAATAGGCCAAGCCGGGCGGACAGTCTTTTTCACTGGAGGGGTCAATCCTTATTCCCAAAGGCACTCGACAATCCCTTGCTTTCCCGGGCTCCTCTCCAGCTTACTCCATGGCTCTCTGTTTCCATCCAGGGCTCCGTCCGTCTCACTCCAGGGCTGTATCTCCAAGTTTCTTTCCTCTCCGTCCAACGTTCAAGTCTTTTCAAGTTTCTTTCTCCTCTCAAGTTCTCAAAATTCACCCCTTTTAAACACCAGGGGCGGGTCCACCACACGCCCCTCGTCTTCCTTATTGGCAGGTCAAAAAAAAGGTCTGCCCTCGTCCCCGGGCCACTTTCGTCTCCCATTTGCGCGGCAAACACAAACACATTCCTCGTTTGTCTGGAATCCAAGGGCGCCATAATTCTCAACCATACTGAAATTTCCATTCATCTCACACCTGGGCCTCATAGCCCTATTCTCTATGCATCGACTTGCATACAGGCTTCGCCTATTCAAGACTTTCATACAGGAATGCCTATTGTCACCGGCATTTTTTAGCCATTGTAAATTCTAAACCAGATGTCCGCGCTTGTCCGAGGCCAGACAACAAATAATGACCCCATGGCCACCTGCTCTTGTCACCCAACATCTGTTTGGGGTCATAAAACTTCAGATGAATAGACAGGGTGGGGTTCACCCCAATCGATGACGTCACAATATACATACATATACATTACATACGTTCAATAAAAGTATATTAATCACTTGAATTAATGAAATTATATACTGATGTATAAAATAACACTTTGTTATAAGCAGATTTAAGCCTTTATTAGTATATGTATTTTTATGTTACTAATAATTTTTGAATTGTGCGTTCATTGAAGATATTTAATTAATGTAGTAACTTTTTATAAATCAATACAAATAACTGGATTTTAAAAATATGAAGAAGCCAACGAGCTGATTCTTTGGGATGACAAAAAAGAAGAAGAAAAAAAAAAATCTTTGGGAGGAGTAGAAATTACTTTCAAACAGCTAAAGGAAACACAATAACAGCTAGAATGCACAAGTTTTTTCTTGCATAATGTACGATGAGCAATTTTCGTCTTTGAACAGTGAAGAAGGGCAAACGGGGGTCAAGCAGTCGTAAAACCAATAGATTGGGCTTCTATCCCTCCCCCTCCATTGTAGAGGTGTGACGTCTCTCGCGTCCTTCTGCTAACATAACTCCTATGTTCTTTGACGGCCACGATTAATGGCAAAACCTTTCCAACCCAATACCAAGAAGATAAACGAATGTAACATGTAAATGAGATATACTTTAAAAGGATAGAAGCTTTGATGATAAGATATAGCGCGGCAAGTTTAGAGATAGCTTAGTGTGGAATCTTTCAGATCAAGAGTTAGCAGTCCGATAGCTTTGGAAGGAATAGAAATCCATTGTAAAGAAGTTGGAATCGTCGTATATAAAGTGACATTATAGATATCTCTCAATCACTGTAGGAAGGAGATCTGCAAAAGGTAATATTTAGGTATAGGTAGTTAGATGAATCGGTTTATTTATTATAATTAAGATAAAGGGTCTAGTTGCGTGATCTGACTTGAATATAAGGTTTAATTGGGTGTTAACTCTCACTTTAATTAAAGTTGTCAAATTAGAATTAAGTAATATAAGTTAATCTTAATAAAAGTTGTATTAAGAACCAACATGTCTCATCATTTTGATAATCCCACACCTCTAGCTTACGCGGATCCGGAACGTCATAGTCATCACAGGATGGCTATGTCGCAGAGGGACCAAGAGGGAGACACCAGATACTTTTTTTGTCTTCAGTTTATGTCGTTTAAAATAGAATTCTTATTACACAGTTTTGTTGTATTTTCATGAATACCAGAAATAATAACATTAACTTATAAAATAAGAGATGGAAATGTGGTTAAAAAAGATTATAACAATTTATGAAAAAGTGCTCTATATGACCATTTTCACAGAAAATGACGATTTCTTTTATAAGACTCGTATCGAAACTTATTATGTTCTCGATGAGTGTTTCTTATATGGCAATTCAGAAATTCAAATTTAAGTACAATTTGTTTCTACCATCTACATTTTCTTAAACAGGATACCTCATAATGTAGCCTATTTTCTGTGTTACTACATTAAATGAAACTGTTATTTGGTTATGAAACACACACACGTGCGTAAAAATTAAACAATATGTTTGAAATGAATTAGGAAAGGAGCTTATAATTTTCTTTGAGACCAAAATCGTTTTAACCTACAATTATATTATATAGAAGTTAATCTCTCATTGTTATCGAATGACATTAACATCAAATTATTATTATTGTTACTAAAATTAATAACAGTATGCGACTTAAAACTTGAATTTTCATTTACATGTACAACATAGAATATGTCAGGTGTATTGTTATGCGACACTTTTATCAACGATGTAATTCAGAATTCGAGGAATACGTAATTATTCGAATCTCGGCGTACACATGAACAATGAATAGTGAGTGAGTGAATATTAACGTCGCACTGTTCAACTACACGAGGGCTTTTGTTCCAAATGTTGAAAAATTGTTACTGAAGCACCAGATTTATTCCTCTCTTTAAAAGCATCTGTTTGTTGCTCGTTTATTATATGTATTAATTAAATTTTAATTCAATTAATGTGTTTTTTCTTAAGTTTTAAACACCATACTTCATCTCAGTTAGAAATTTAAATAGTTTAAAGTAAGTAGATCTATATCACCTGTCATTAAATTGGTAAATCTGCATTTTCTAAAAAATCAAAAAATTACTTCACAAAAGTGATCGAGCTGTTAATAAAACTGATACAAAATAGAATTGTTACTTATTTTGTACGTATATATCCGAACATTCATGGCAGCTTTAAAATGACAAGAAATAGATTTTACTAATTTTTTCGTAATTTTTGGTGACTCTTACGTGATCTTTATTTTTAGCTTGTTTTTTTTTTTAAAAATTTTTATGTCGTATTGCTGCACTACAACATCCAGTTCCCTCCAAATATTTTCAAATGGGCTTGAATGCAGTATGGCATCCTTAGAATATTAGGTCATTAATTGCAAAAAAAAAAAAAAAAAAAAAAAAAAAAAAAATAGAGGTGAAAATGTTTTTGTTAACCAAAGTTTGAACTAATATATGGAAATTCTTTTTTTTAAATTTTGAAATAATAATCCATTATGTTGTTAATAAATACCAAATTATCTTGCCCTAGGGTTGACATACACTCACACGTAAAGAAGTCACCACCGTTATATTTTACTGACACAATTATATTTTTTGAACAGAGCTCCTAATTATTTTTTTATACCATCAAAACCAAAAATATTACACATTTACTCTCATCTGAAAATAACGCTGATTTAAGCTGATTTTTCAATAATTCCGAGAAGGAAAGTGGAAGTATTCTTCTCCTTGAATTTAAAAAGGAATTTCGTTTCACAAAATGGCCATATAAATCAATTGATCTCAGTATTCATTGAAAAAGTTTCAAGGGGAGTTGAAGTGAAAAATTGTTGATTGAATTCTATAGAGATATTTACGGTATTCAAGCATGGATTCTTCCCACACACAGTTTTCGTAACAATACATCTCTTATCAAGTTCATTTGGTAGATGGGAACTTCTTTTATTTTCGGTTCGATATTATTCTGTGAAACGCTTTATTACACAGTAATCAGGAGGATGGGAAAAATTTACAAATTTAGCAATATTTTGAAGTGACTTATCTCTTCTGATGAAAAATAATCAGTTTTTGGCAAATCGTTCACTGTTTTCTTACAGTTATGAGCCATTTATGTTATTAAATAGAATATTTCTACAAAGCAAAGTAAAAATAAAGCAAATGATACTTAATGAGTCACCACAATATAAAAACAAAAGATAACGTAGAACATGATTGATGAATTTATTTGAAAAAGATGCTTCAAAAAAATATTTTTGGAACATTCATTCAAAAGAAGGAGTAAATTAAGTGATTTCCTTTATTTACAAAATTTTTAAAAAATATAATAATATAGTTAGAATTTTTATCTGTAGAATTTTATTTTTTAATTTTTGAATGCATTAAAAAGAAATATACTGCAATTTTTCAGTATTTTGGTTATTTTAATATTTGTAAAAAATTTTTTTTCAAAAATCTGAAGAAAGGAAATGAATTAGGATGCGTTCAAATCCTTTCTAGTGCTGAAGTTTGTACAAATTTTAAAAAACACACAAATTAAAAGTTAAATTGATCAAACATTAAACATTTTTAGCAGAAAACATCGGTTTTTTTTTTTTTTTTTTTCTATTTTTGCCGCAACGGTCTGACAGCAGAAATTTTACTCTTAAGGCCGTAAAAAAAAGTTATTTAAACTATTTGAATTTCTTAGTGGAAATTTGAAAAGTTAATGTTTAGATTTTTTTTTCTATTTTATGGGGATAAAAAGGGTATATATATATCGAGTAGATGATTAGGATCTGACATTTTTTTTAAATATTACTCTTTCTTATTTCATTTCAAGAATTTTAATCTGTAAAACAAATATTCAGAAAATATATAATGGAAATTAATGTATTATTTTTTTATTTTACATTCTATGATAGATTGTTGAATAGAATCAACTCTTCTTGAATTGAAAATATGAATATATGGTCTATTTTCCCTCGAAGCCTATAAGCTTGAAGAGTTTGACTAATTTTACATGAATTGCTATTCTCTTTGATGAAATTTTCCTCGATATATTCTTAAATTAGATAGTAAAATATTAATTTAGATATTAGCAACGAAAACTCTAAACGACGAAAATTAATATAAATAAATAAAATTTGAGTTGTATTTTTACTATGGCAGCTAACATTTACAACTCAACGTCACATCCCTTTCGATGTAAAAAAATAATTAGCGAAGCCTAATATTAATGTCGTTAGTCGTTGATGCAAGTACCATGTGCTAGTGGAAGTTTTAATTCGCAAATTTGAATTTTACTAAAGTGTTAGTGTTTATTGTCTATAAACACCTGAGAAACAGGTGCTTTCCTTGTTACACGTAATTCCTTTCACTAAAGTATCGAATCTGGCGGGGTCTGTAGGATATTATCCGACAATGCAAGGTTATGCGCATGCGTCGGCATCATTTGTGAAGTACGATTCCGCCATGTCTAATAAGGTAGTAATTTTTTATTTAAAATTGTAAATTATGTATTATTTAATGCATGTATTTGACATTTACAATTTATTTCTTTTACAGGAACTCAGCAATGAGAGCCATCCACGAACACTGTAAGTTCTGTTTAATATAGTTAATATTTTCTTTGATTGTGTTCCACCGGTTCGATATGTGTTTGTTGTCAAATAGAATTGATTACGTTATTTTTGATTGTATTTTAGGTATGTGGGTAATTTAGATCCTACTGTTACTGAAGAATTGATTTTAGCTTTATTCGGACAAATTGGACCTGTCAAAGGATGCAAAATAATACAGGAGGTAAGCCATGTTCTGTTTGCAAATTTTGTTCTATTTCACGAGTTTCATTACGCAGTATTTTAATTTTGAACTGTATGATATTTACATATATTACATGATATTTTAGTAGTTGATCAGAAAACTAAATTTTGTTTGCATAATTATAAACAGTACAAATTTTTCATTTAGAGTTTGCGCTGAATGAATATTGTGCTGCACCAACGGTTAATATTGAATTTCAAATTTGCAATTAATATGTTGTGCGACGTGAACATTTTTTTATTTACCTTGCAGAGTATACCGATTATTAACTCTAAAATTTTATTTTAAATATCTGAAAATCGCCCTTTCATCGTTCACTTATGCCTGTTGAAGAATGTTTAGTTATGTTTAGTTGTGTTTGCTGTTTGAAGATTCTAGATATTTTAAATCTTTAGTTAAAAACATAGTGTAAAGTTTCTAAATGTGCTTAAGTATGAAATCTTTTTTGTAATTAGCAGTGCAGCTTATATTGTAGTAAATGGTGTCTCGATTAACAGTATTTGAGTGTGTAATCTTATCCTAATCAATAGAATCACACTTTAAAAAGCCGTACTTGCATACTACCACAACAATGTCAACATTCCAGATAACTCGCCAAATTGGCAACCCCTATTTTTGTGTGTGTCGCGCATGCTGAATTGACAACCATGTGTTTCATTTCGTATAATGTTGCCAATACTGTTGTGATAATATGCAAGTACCAGTTAAGCTTTCGTCCAATTTTAATAATAAAAGTTTGCAAGATAAAATTGATGCTTTCTGAAAAATTATAAGGTTACCTTGTGAGGCTGTATGAGAATGTTTCTGAAATCAAAATGGTTACCTTCGTATTAGCCACTAGCAAATTGGCAACATGCCAATTACACCATGATTTCATAACCACATAAAGCTTCTTGCATGTCCTCTATGAAAATAAAAAAAAAACAATGAGTAACTTCATCAGTCTCAGTTTTTGGTAGAAAATGGTGCAATTCGCATGGTGTAGTTTGACTGCAGTATACATAGGTGCCTCCAAAAGTTTCATAAAAGGAAAAGTTTTTTATTCTTAACTGGTGCTGGTGTATATATATCTGTTTCGCTCAACCAGAATGTTATGTGTCCTGGGTGTGTATAAATGTCTTCTGAAATACGTTTCTTTTCTTTATACTGCTATCGGTAAAACTATTCTGAAGCCCTTGTGACACAATGAAATGCTTGGGACAGCGTTTTCAAGGGATTTATTTTAGAGAAAAATATGCTTATTTGTGCTTTTTGGTTAAAAGTGTAGAATAGGCCCTTGGCAAAGTTAATTTTTTGGAAACCAGAATCGGTTGCTAAGCAACTCTTTTTATAAGTATTAAAGTAATTTTTTTTTTATTTCTCCTTCATATTTCTTTATTTTTATTGTAAAATTCAACTTTGTAAATTCTCAGAAAATCTATCACTAAATTAAGTTGCTTGGCAATTGATTTCAGTTGTCTAAAAATTTACTTCCCCAGGGTCTTTTTATTCTACATTTAAACGATCCTTTTCTTTTCTCCGAAACAACACATACTCGCATCTATGTGAAAAATGTTGGCACTGAGGTGAATTGTGTAAGGTGTTTAAAGAAAGACAATTTAAATTTCATGTTAAGATTGTATTAGGGCTTGTGTATTGACTGTATCCCAGAAGTTTACTGCCAAAAATTCACCGCGTTTCGAAGATTAATCACCTTAAATTTTATGAGTTGTCAACCAATTTGACATCTCGAGGGAAAATTTTTGAAGTTTGTTAAGGGTCATAGTATTTACATTTTTATGTTAAAACAGCTCAATTTGGGCCACTTGTATAGTATCGTATTCCATCAAAATCTGACATTGTTCCTTTTTCTAATAAAATCTTTTTGTCATAATATGCTGTGATTTGCATAGTGCAAATTTTGCTGTGATGACGTTAATATGATTGTTCCAAGATTATCAGTGGTATTGTGTTAATACATAAATACCCATGTTTTGTTTGTGAAATAATTGTTGTATTATTTTGTCAGTTAATATGAGGTTTTGGTTGAATGAAAAGATTATTCTGTTTAAAACTTATTAAAATTATTACAATATGAACTAAATAAATTAATAAATTTTTAACACATTATTACATTTTTAGTTAGCAGATTCAATAGTTTTCTAACTTTATAATTGTATTGTTTTGTCCTCGTGGTGAATTAGTTCTCAAGACCCAGGATTCTGTTTACTGAAGCCTTTTGTTTTATTTACTGTTGGGTTGATGAACTTCTGTGTTGTGGAGACATTGACTGTTAAATTTTAGCCTAGATAACAACTATTTTAAACAACTATTGATATCACCTTTTTGATGCCTACTTGGAAGTTTAGTAGCTCATCCAAAGTTCCCCTAATCCAGGGGTCAGCAAATCGCTGACGGTTCTGGCTCTTCAGACTTAAGGATCAAATGCCCTCATGTTGGTATGGAAGTTATACTCCGTACCAACTTATGTTGGCAGCGTTAGGAAGGGTATGATGATCAAATTACATCCGCTGCCGGGTTACTGTAGAAGAGTGTGACTATAACAAATAAAATTCACCATATCTGGCGAGTAAAAAAAGGTCTTGAAAAATTTTGTTCATTAAAATTGTATGAGCTGTTTTTTTTTTTTAAAAATAGTATAAATTACCATTGAGATATTTAAGAGTTTGCGATTCAGTATGTTTAAAAAATATTGATTAATTAACTAGCAAAACTTTTCTTGAACAAAATCTCAATAGTTCTCGACATATTGGTTGCATTTTTTTAAATGGGAAAAAATATTGTTAAATTGTAATTCATGTTATCATTAACTTGATTTTTTTTTTAAGTGACTTATGCTACTTTCAAAATAAACGGCTCATGTATCTTTAGTTTCATAGTTTCATTTATTGCATCTGTTTTTAAAATACAAATTTCTATCTTGTTTATAAAGAATTGATCGCCTTTTCTCCATTATTACGATTTTAAATCAGTTTGTAATAACTATACACGTTACATGTAAATGCTGTTTATGTACACTCACTTCCAAATTAAGCACAGAGAGGAAAATGCTAATTTTCGGAAGCCAATCAGAATTGAAGAGGATGCAATTCGCTGTAGAGGTAGATGGAAGTATGCAAATATGTTAGGTAACAGCCAATCATGCTTTCATGTCAAGAAATATGCAAAAAGGGCAGGCTTATAAGAAGCCAGCTTTATGAAGGGTTACAGAAGTTGATTGTAAGTGCTGATAGAAGATGTTTAAATTTTTTGTACAATTTGTTTTCAAGACATATGTGTTTCTATGACTTTCAGAAAATGAATGGAAGATTCTGAGCGCTGGGGTGCTGTGGGGCGCATTGAAGCAGGACAGTCGATCACAGATGTTGCTCTTTTCTTTGGCGTTCATCATTCTGTAATTTCACGTTTATGGAAACAATTCCAAACCACACAGACAGTTGTCCAAAGGCCCGTAGGCGGTTACAAACCCTGCGGAAGATCGAGATATTGCTATTGTAGCCAAGCGAAATCGCAGAGCGACCTCCACACGTTTGACATCTATGGTTACAGAGCCCATTGGTATAGCTATATCTGCAGCTACTGTACGCCGAAGATTACATATGAATGGATTGTATACCCAGGTACCTCGAGTTTGTGTTCCTCTATCCGTCCCATCAAGAGGGGCACGATTAAAGTGGTGCCGGGAACATGGCAATTGGACTGTGTCTGACTGGGGCAATGTCATGTTTACTGATGAGTCAAGATTTGCTCTGGAGCCAGATGACAAGCGTATAAGGATATGGCGTAAACAAGGAACACGCAATCAGCCCCAAAGCATCACCGAACATCGCGCATTCCGAGGCGGAAGGATTATGGTGTGGGCAGGGATTTCATTAGGATACCGCACCGACCTGCACATCTTTAAACAGGGATATGTGACGTCTGTCCAGTATTGAGATGAAGTCCTATGAGATTGTACATTGTAGCAGTTCTATGTCCCCATAGAGCTGACATCATCGATGACTACCTGCAGAGTGAAGGGATTGCGCGTATGGCGTGGCCAGCATATTCGCCCGACCTTAATCTCATTGAAAATCTTTGGGATGCTCTCGGCCATGCTGTATCTTCACGTTTTCCACCTCTAGCCACTCTTATTGTGCTGGAAACTGCTCTACAAGAAGAATGGCAATTGCTTAATTCTGTGGTGGTTGACCAGCTAATTGAAAGCATGGTCAGAAGGTGTAAACTTTGCATACAGATGGGGGGATCACATACCCTATTAATGTCCTTTTTTTCATTTTATGCTGTTTATTTTCACTTTATACGTAATTCTGTTTAAGTCTCCAGTATGACATCTGGTAACTTACAAAAATTTAATATTGTTTACATTTCTGTGTATGATTATTGATTGTATTTTATGTATAAATATATATGCTACTTTACTGCCAAATTTTGTGTCAATTAAAGCAGTATTTGTTGATTTTTTTTGCATTTTACATCTTCGTGCTTAACTTTTGGAAGTGAGTGTACTTTTAACTTATGATATACAGAAGCGTATAATAAATTTTTGGGATTAATTTGAAAAATGTATCGATATATTAAAACTTATTATCTTTTATAAAATTTATAGTTTATCTGGAAAAAATATGTCGATGCATATTTCAAAAATTATGTTACTGAGATTATATGCAAAGTTCATATGTTCAATTCAATAAGTATAACTTTTTTAAAGGAAAAAAAATTATTATAATTATTTAATACAAACAAAGATAGTCGCACAAGATATCAAAATAGTATGTATGAACAATAGCAAAGACGCAAAGCGAATGGTGTTGATTTGGCGCGAATATTTCGGAAGAATGTTAACTAGTTTGAAAACCGGTTTTTAGCCAACTTTATAATCCCATCAAGTTGCTGTTTTTCAACTGTATTCGTTCATAGGTATTAAAGAATAAAGGCTTTTAAGATGAGATTAACTTAAAATATATCTTTAAACCCACAATTTCTTTATAAATGATACTTTTTAACAATAATCTATGCATTTGTTTTGAATTCGAAAACAAGTTGGAAGTATTTTTCAAAGCAGATTGTTACATTTCCTACCCTTCTCAATGCTGCCAACTTGAGGTAAGAGGGAATATAGAATAAAGGTTGTCAGCTTGGATTTTGTTCTTGTCACTTGACCATGGCTCAAAATTATGAGGTCTGTCGCCGGTAGCCCTCGTGCAGCCTTATGGTGTAACATTAATATAACTCTTAACTCTATAATAATTTGTTTTCCATTAACAAATTTTATTGAGAATTAGTGAAAATGTTTGGAATTGTCTCAAATTCCAATTGATTTGTAAAAGTACCATCAGGAGTAGTGTGTTCATGTGCTGGGATAAGTGTGTGATTCCTAACAACATTTACTTATTTGCATGTATGTATTCTGGATCACTCATAAACGGCCAAGAAATGCAATATCCCCAACTGAAGATGCAAAAGCAAATTTATTATATTATGACATGTTTAAAGATCAATCGAAAGAGTATTGAAATAACTTTTATTTTTAAAAAACCAATGTAAATTTTAAATATATTTGTGTAAATGTGATAATTCAGAATAAAACACGGTATTATTGGTATGGAAATTTATTCACAAATCTTGAAAGTTTAATTTCCAGCAGTAAAATATTTTGACATTGGTTGTTCCTGTGCTTTGATCTACAGAAATAAAAATATTTGAAATTTCTTAGTTTTTGGTGATATATATTTTGCATTGTAAAAAACATTATTTAATTATATAAGATATTCATTGGAGCAGGATAATCGCAACTGCTTACGTAGCCCCTTTCCCCCTCCTGCATACGCATATAAATGGCACTTTGATACCTTGGATATTTCTGTTCACTTACATCTTCGCTTTTCTCTCTCAAAAGTTTGGGTAGTCAAGGTAACAGACTCAGAGCTGGCATGTCATGAGTTTAAGGCCAGTACTGCTGAAGACCCACTGTGCAAAGGAGGCCGATGCATGTTAAATATATTGAAGCTCAAATGTCCTCCCATTGGTGTGTTCCGTAAGTTAGGAGAGGGGGGTGTGCCAGCTCAGGTGATGTCCTCGTCATTTGACCATGATTCAGAATTACAAGGTCCATCGCCAAAAGTCCTTGAGTAGCTGAACCGTGCGATGTTAATATTCACTCACTAAGTTTGCTGACTTCTGCTCTAATCAATGAGTATCAATCATTTGTGAGGGAAAAGAAATGGTTGGATTGATATAGAATTCTAAATAATACATCCAAGTAGGAACATCTAGTCAATAGCTTTCTTGGAGAAATCTAGCACTCTTAATTTTTAGGGTAAAAAATTAACCAGTATGATATGATAGTTATATGTGAAAGACATAAATCTGCCGTTACTTAAGCATAATGTTATATTCACCTTCACGGGGAAGTTTTTGTCATGTTATTTTTTCAATACTGTCTGTCAGAAAATCGAATTCTGGGTTAAAGTTAAAGGGACAGTTAGAAAAGGTAATTTTTTTGCGACTAGAAGGGGTCACTAAACTATGTATTGATAGGTGTGTGTTCAAAGAGATTAAAAAATATTTCTAGGGAAAAAAAAAAACTGTAGAGGAGAAATGCAAATAATACTTCTGAAAGTTATTCATAAATTAGAATAAAGTTCAAATGTTATTTTTTAAAATTAAAGTATAAAGTAATACTAAATTAGAAAATTGAAGATAATGGATTATTTTTGCTTAGAAGAGCTCCTTGGAAGGAGATGAAACATTTAATAGTCTAAGAAAAAAAAGTAAAGACACAAGACATTCAGATTGCTGGATTTGTGCATTTTTCTCCTCATGAGCTCCACTAAACAAGAATGGAATTGATTCTCGCACATCTATATCTGATCAAAATCGGAAGCATACTTATTCTTTCTTCAAACCAGACATTCTTTCATACAAACCTAATACAAGAGTCATTCATTCATGACTTTTGGCTTTTCTAAATATCCATCACTCGATTCCTTCTTTTTTAACTAAACACTGAGCATTCTTGCAGAACGTACATTCGACAATTGCTACAATCAATCTTTTATCCATGCACAAATATATCAGATATTTTTCTTTTGTTTCAAATAAAAAGAAATCTAAATCACTTTACAGAAGTACTCTGTTCAGGATAATTTGAAAGAGGAAACGAAAAATCAAAGAAATGAACGGGGGGGAAAAAAAATTTCAGTAAAAAATTTGTAAGTCTGCAAATTTAAAAATTATTAGTTACATTCCTTAAAAAAGAACAATTAAATAGTTTATCTGAAAATTGTATGTCTTTTTAAAAACATACAAGTGTTTTAAATAACGAAGAGATATAAAGTTCAAGGAACATTTGACCTTATCGGCATAAGACTGTATTTTAAAGTATAAGGGTTGCCAAATTAAAGTCTACCACAAGGGTGTCAAACTCAAAGGCTAACTTGGGCCAAAAAAAAACAAGGTTTAATTTTAGGTGAGCCGCAAAGAAAAATCAATATTCATAGAAACATAGGTTTATTTTGAATAATACATCATAATAAATATATATAAAAAAAACAAAAAATTAATGATTATGTTCTGACACTTGTCATCTCTTCTTTGCTGCTTTCTTTCCTATTTTTCGGGAGAATTTTTTTATTTTATTATATATTGTGTGCCGATATATTGGCTGGGCTGCAAAAATATGTGTAGAGGGCTGTGAGTTTGATACACCTGGTGTACAGAATGAAATTGTAATTTCAGCATGAAATCTAAGCAGACATCGTCAAATCCAACTCTGTTCCCCTAATCTACGCCCAAATTCTATAACCTATTTAAACATGACTCCATTTCTACTAAAACACAGAACATCTTACGGAAATTGAACTACTATATTTTTAGCAGAATTCTTTTTTAGTGTAATCTGCCATGTGATTGAAAAAAAAAATCATGAATATTTTCACTAAAAATGCATCATAAAAACTACTATAAACTGTATAAATCACAATATCATCTGCATCAGGGATTAATGTAATGAAAATAAATTATATATATATAAAAGGGGGAGAAAAAGTTAGATACACTCGTCTTTTAACACTCCAATAAAATGATGTAACCATGAGTACAAAAAATGGATAAGATTCAGTGGTTGATATTCCAGACCAGTGGCCTACACTTCTTGTGGTGAAGGCTGTTGAGTATATCTTCTGGAATTTATAGCTCATTTTGGTGTTTTTCTACTTTTAAGTTGAAACAATTTTTTTTTGTTTTATGTTCATGGCCATTGCCCCCCCCCCCCCCCTATCATTGCCGGTTGAACACATTTTTTACTTTTAAAGCATCATATGTGTATAACATAAAAATTTCACCTGTCATCTTTTGGATTTTCGATGAAGTTTGAGATAGTTAATGTGCATGCAAATGAAGATAAAAATAAATAAAACTAGTTGGAAAAATTAAATTTCATTTCAAATATTCTTGTCAACTTAATTTGAATAATTTAGTAAAAATTTATTTAAACATAGACCATTTCATTTTTCATATGAAAAGTGGAGGAAAGAAATTTTATAATAAATCAGCAGTACTAAGCCATTTTTTGTTTTTTCTTTGATCTGTCATTAAAGGACATGGTAACCTAGTGGTCAAGGTATCAGACTCCTGGCTGACGTGTTACGAGTTTGAGCCTTATTCCGCTGAACACCTGCTGTGTGCAGGGGGCCGATGCATATTAAATATGTGGAGGCTGAAACACCCATTGTTGTGGTGTAGAAGTTAGGAGAGGGAATGCTAGCTCAGGTGTTGTCCTTGTCACACAGCCATGGTTCAAAATTACAGGGTCCATCCCCAAGAGCTCTTGTGTAATTGGATGGTGCAACGTTAGCATTCATTCATTCACTCACTTGATCAGTTATTATTCCCGATACCCCATTCTCAATATGTTTAATTAATAACATATATAAATAGTATGGGAACAGTTAATAAAACTATTACAGAAGGACATTTATATTAAAAGTTATTTTGATAATTTTACCGCACCATTACCGGTTATGTAAGAATATGATAATTGCACAGATTTAATTTTTAAATTGTATAAGCATGTTTATATATATATATAATGGAAACCTTTTAAAATTCAGAGTCGAAGTTGAAAAATACAATCTCAAATCGGAAAGGTGCTAGAAAATCCGTTCATATACTTGAAAAATAAGTGTAAGATAAACAATCCCTTTTTATTAACATAGTACTTGTGAACGTTAACAGAAAAGTGATTGCCTTGTTGAATAGTTCAGATTATTCATCTTGAAATGCAATACAAAATAAAATGAGATTTCTTTTTAAATTCTATCTTGAGTGAAGAATCTGCTTTTAGTTCAATCAACTTAACTTTCTTTGAACTAAAAAATATTTATCACCGAAAGGAAACGCTATGCAGTGATCATCAGTTCCATGCTAGGGAAAATATTTTTTTCAGCGTGCTTTCCATCTATTCAGATATTGTATAATTTGGTTAATTTTTTGAGTTACTTGATCTGTTTTAGGGACAATCGTTCAGGGTTTCAAGAAATTCAATTCAATTGTTTTTAATGCATAACTTCCAAAATTTTATTTCTTAAAAAACTGCTTTGTTGGTAACTTGGAATATATCTAATAGAACAAAATTTGCTGGTTTTATTCTGCTGTGATTTTGGAACATGTATGTAAGGGTTTGTTGCCATTCATGATAATTAAATTCATACGAATGCCGAATAAAATTTTGACTTCATTCCTAAGTTTAAACAAACATTCAAGAACTCTATCCTGAGATAACTCTTAAATCTCAGTTTTAAGAAGTAAATTTGAGAGAATATTATCTTTTTCTTAACATATTAATGAGAATGCCTTAAATTCATTTCGTGAGATTTGGTAAAATAGACCACTTATAGAATCATCCTAAATATTTTTCATGTCAGTAAAAGGTATTTCGATGCTAGACAAGAGTTGATAAACGCAGCACTTGCATCTTTATGGACACTTTATTAGGCTGTCTAATGATTTGACACCAGAGTAGCAACCAGAAAGGAGACCAGAACAGTACCGTGACTTGACAAATTTCTTAAATTCTATGACTGTTTCAATGGAAAAAAGAATGCCAATTTTGTGAATATATAAAAAAAAAAAAACTGCTTCTTTAATGCTGGGAAAAATTGTATTTTCATCAATTGTGTGATATTTTGTTTATTATTTACGATAGTTACTACTTTGATAAAAGGCTTCAACAGCATTTTCTTTAGTACAGCTAGAAGTGAAATATGTAGCAATATTGCCTTTATTTTTGAGCAAGTATAATAAGTCTTACTTTTGTATTTGCAAACAACATGTATAAATGTTATTGTAAGAATTTTTTTACTTTGGAGGCATAAATGGATCTTTTGCTTCCCTACTCCACATAAATTATATGAGAACTTTTGAGATGTGTTGTTTCTTGTTTCGTCATTTGGTCACATTCTTTATATTTGTGTGTGCTCTAGTTTTCGGATCAACAAAATTGTATTTGTTTCTTTTTAAAATGTTCAGAATTTTTCTCTTCTAGTTTTTCAGAGCAGAATGATCTCAAACCAGAATGTAATATACCTTTTTGATATTTTCATTAATCGCTTCTAATATAATGGTCATAAATTGGTTTGGCACCTTCATAAGGAAGCATTCATTTGTGTTTCACGACAAACTCCTCCAAAGATCCACTGTTGTGGTAGAATTCGATTTACATTTTTTTTTTGTGTGCTTTATAAACATACTTTCATCCTTTCCTGGTGATGATTACACCAGGTCCTCTTATTTCCTGTTGAGGTTTAAGCAAAGAATCAATATAAACCTCCATCATATAGTTATACCAGTCCTCAACGGTTCTGTTACTGATTTCGAACTGCTTTTCCCACCAATTAACTAAATTCTTCATTTAAACCATAAAAAAATCTTGCACACTTCAAGGAACTCATATTCAATGACTCAAAAAAAAAAAAAACCTTGTGCCTTTTCAGATATTTCTTTGACAAGTTTTAAGGTTGCAGTATCGTTGAATTTTGTTTCATAATTATTTTTACAAGTAGCAATTTGGGGCTAAACCTCTTTCAGCTGAAAGACTGAACCTAGTGCGATTGGACAATCCTTGTGAGTATGAAGCAATAAATATTTATGTGGAACTTTATTGCCCAACATACAAAAAAAGAACATCCTCCCGGAATCTTACTAGGACTCTAGAACTAAGATACCCAAATTCTGACTGACTGGCTTAGTGTACATACTGATGGATCATGTACAGTTGATTCATCAAATGTCATTACAGGGGTATTTTTGGAATTATTTTTATTTTATATCCTTATCACAGACATTCTTTAACTGCTTTTGATGATAACTGAGATTATGGTAGCTTTACAACAACTTCTAAATAGGAATTTGATTTTTGTTGAGATTGTGATATTGCCTGATTTGAAGGCAGCTTTTCAAGCTTTTGCTTCTGATACTTCTACCACATCTTTACTGAACTTATCAGCAACAGTTTAGGAAGAAAAAAAATCCACATTATCTTCCAATGGATTCCAGCTCATTATAGTGTGGGCTGTAATGAACTAGCCTACGTATTAGCTAAGAAGGGATCCATGGTCACACAGAAGATTAAGAGTGAGATTTCTTATTTAACTGCCAAAGGTATTATCAAACACACTTAAGCCTTTAACTGTCACAAAGACCTTGCATGCAGAAATTCCATGAAGGGCTGGTTGATGACTATTCGAGGTAGTATTCCTGATTGGCCTCAGCCCTACAGCTGTAGCAATATATGGCCTAAACACTGGACATGGTTGCTAGGCATTGCACTTGTTTTGGCTTGGTATCCTGCCAAGCCTAACCTGCCTACTTTGCATTAATGGTATTATGCATAGAGACTATCTTGGATGGTGCATTGCAATTCAGGAAAAACTTGAGACTGAGCGATATTGGCTTGCGACACTGCACATGGGTCAATGATTTCTATTCTTTTATTTATGTACCTTGTTTTTTGTTTTGCTATTTTTTTTAAATTTTTTTTATTATATCATATACCTGTGATTGGAAATTTGAAAAAAATCATTTTTTTTCCATATTAAAAAGGAGCAGAACAAATGTTCCCTATACTCAATAAAAAAATTCCATGAGATGTATCTGAAAATGTTGTCTGGTGCATATATTTCCATATTAAATGCTAAAAAACTGCAAAAATTTGGTGAACATATGAAGTGTAATTATCACAAGAAAACTATTTTTGAAGAATTAAGTTGTGAATTTTTTGAAATTGATAGAGATGATTCACACAAAGTTTGAAATTGATAGAGATGATTCAAACTTTATAGTGACAATTGCTAAGGATTATATATGTAAAAGGAACAAAGCAAACTGAGGGTGATACTGGGTTTTTATGTATCATTTAGTTCATTAGGAAATACTTTTTACAGCTGGTAAAAAATGTGCAACTTTAAATTTCTTGTTTTTGTCAATTGACATTTAAGGAGAAAAAGAATTTTTCACTCTATTGTGTCTGTTACAAAATATCTAAAGAACATGGATTCAGAAGTTAATACTGTAATATAAAAATTCAGAAAATAAAAATGATATAAGGTCTCTTGGTGGAACATGGCAATATAAAGGCTGCTTATATCACTCAGTTGTGTTGTGACTAAAAAGTTCTATATTGAAATCTTATCATAGGTTAGTAGTATAGATTTGTAGTATTTGCAATAAGTATAAAAATAACATCAATAAAAATCTCATGACACCATAAATAAAAACACACTTGGAGTAGATTTATCAATAAGGTATTGGGTGTAAATTGGAGAGCATTCTGAAAGATTTTGTTCTTTGTTTCATTCAATATTATGGTGATTCCAAAGGTTTTAATGCCTTTAAAGACATGTGGTTAATTGAAAAGAGACTGGTTTTCAAATATTTATTCTGTACATTACGAGTACTTTGTCATTTGGATCGATTGATACATTCCTGGATGGAACAATTAAGAAATGGGAAAACATCAGAAATAGTTGCTTTTAAAGGCTGTTTCAAAACTCAACATATTAGTTTTTGTGTAAAATCTTGAAACTTGAATTTTTACTGGAAGTCTCTTCACATTTGAATTTACAAAAAAAAAACTTTATTCAGAAAATTACTTTTAGGTGCCTATCATCGTTGTCCATGTATCTAAAGCATGATTTTATTTATCTGTCATTTCTTTGCTCTACATTTTCCATACAAAAACTTTTTATTAATTCAGGTACCAATAGTTTATTTATATGTATACATATAGTGCAGGTTGCTGAATTTACTAAATTAGGTTATAAACTTTTTATTGAATCGTGAGTGACCAAGTGGTTATCGTTGGAAACTCGTAGTTCGTGTTTTCTGCCATGGGTTTGGGTCCTGGTGCCACCCAAGACATTTGTGTAGAAGGTTTGATGCACATTAAACCTGTGAAGGCTATAAGTCCTCATGTTGATATAATGTAAAAGTTTGGAGTGGATGCCTGTTCAGCTGTCTTCCATATCTCTCGACTGCCTTAAAATTGCAAGTTTTGTTGTCAATAGTTTCTTGTGTTACTTCAGATTACAACATGAATAAACAATTGATCAGAGAATGAATTGTGACATAATATAATTTTTACTGTTTTCGTTCAAAATTTTTAAAATTGAAAGAAACAAAACTTTTACAAAATAATGCCCCTGTCCTTCTCCTTTCGACTTCTGTACTTATGCTCTTTTATTTTGGCCTATAAAAAGCCCTCCACGTGATTTTAATATGTTTTTCTTTAAGCTCTATTCTTATGTAGATCATTTGTGGCACAAAATCTCCAGAATTCGAAAGATAATACTCTAAACCAGGGATGGCCAACCTGCAGGATGCGTGCCACTGTGTAACGCGGCTGAGTTGTAACAGTGACACATAAGGACTAATTGAAAAATTTAGAAAATTTGAAAAGATTATAAACATATTAATTTTTTTTTACTGTTTTATTGAAATTCAGAAATACCCATCATTGAATTACAACAAAAATTAAAAATGTAGAAAATAATCCTTAATTGTGTGCGGTTTCCAAAGGAAGTGCACTCATGAGATTTTGAAATTTGAGGGAGTATGTTTTAAATATCTGGATGTGAAAACAATGAACTAATTGCCCAGTGAGTGTTTGTTACTCAAAAATGAAGCTTGGTTTGGGATTTAGCTATTCTTACTGATACTATGCAAAATTTAAATAATATGAATTTAAGATTACAAGGAAAACATGTACTATTCCAACCCTCATTGTGTGATTATATATGTTTTGTGAACAAACTTATTTTTACTTCAACACATTTTACACTAATTCAGGAACATCTGCAAAAGCTCTCCAAGCTATAGTAGATTTTAAAAATTTAATATCCATTTTGACGGATTTATTCATTGCTAGGTTTGATGATTTTCAAGATGATAGAAGAAAAAAAAAAAAAACACTGATTTTTTTTTTCACACATCCTGTTTCATTATTTATCTGCAAGATGGTAATTATTATTTACCTGAAATCTAAATTGGAATTATTAATCTTTTGCACCATACTACACTGAAAAGCAAATATAAGAAACTTATTGTAAAATCCGCTGAATAAAATGCACCTACACTTTCAAGCTGCAGTTTTTGATTTTTGGATATATTCGCCGTATAACATGCACCCCCTTTTTATGAAGAGTCCTAAAATGTATGTGGGGAATGCTCTTATGTTTTAAAGTCATACTTTTTTTTCAAGTTATTCCAAAAACATCAGAAAAAATAATACATTTCTAGAACTACAGCTCTTTTTTAGTTCAAAAGGAATATATTTTGTTTTTAATTAACATATTTTGGTATATATAGAAGTGTAAGTTTTCTTTATGATCATTTCTTTCCTTATTTTAAAAGCTCCCATTTTCATACCAGGCCTGTAACGTGCACTCCCAAATTTTGATCTTATTTTTTGTTCAAAGTGGCGTTATACGCCAGATTTTACAGTATTGCAAGGTATGCAAACTATGTTGAATTTTGAAAGTTGTACCAAATAGTGATTTTTCAGATTTATAGGTTTAACTGTCAGATTGTTTTAGTTTTGGATTAACATGTTTGTGTGAACTAATGTTTTCTATTATGAACATAATAAAATCAAAATATCATTCAAAATTAACTGATACACAACAACTTAATTTTATTAGCATCTTCTAGAATGAATCCTAATACAGATGACTTGGTAAAAAAAAATTACAAATTGAAAAACCACTATAAGACAGTACTGACTGTTTAATAATATTGAATTAGAAATTTCATTTTTATTTTATTCAGCCCGAGAAAAGTTTGTACTTTTGTCTTATTTATTATATTTTTAAGTTTCTGCTACTTATACTTTTGCATAAAAAATATGCTATTTACGAAAAAATTGCGTAATAAGCTTATTGGTTAATTTTTTTAACATTTTTTTGTTTTGTTTGGCATTTTAAGTGGCACACAAAAATTTTTTTTATTAGATTGTGGCAATCTTTCCCAAAAAAGTTTGGCCCACCTCTGCTCTAGACATTAAGCTACTACTTGATTTTATACTTTAAAATTATTACTCTTAATTTGATTTTAATCTAAATTAAAAGGGCAGATGCCCTTTAATTGTTGGATTTAATTTTCATTTTGCAATCTATTTAAGTTATATATAAATAAAGTAGATTTCAATACTTTATAACTTGCTTTGTTTATATTTTTGATATTGTTTTATAAAAATGTATAATGAAAACTATCCTTTTGAAAGGGGGGGGGATATTTAAAGCAATATTGTGGGTAATATAAATCGTATTGTTACATGAAGATTTCAATCTTCTGTACATTGTTATATTGGACTTGCTTCCATTTTTCTGTATATATATCTTTACATAATAATATATTACTAGTCATAAAAAATAGAACAGAGGTTCCCAAACTTTTTTTGTCTCTTAGACCCCTTGCCATGTTTTTCGGGGTAGACCCTTACTTACCAACTATTGAATTTTTGCAAATTTATCAACTAAAATGTCTTTTTGATAGCTGGTATAGAGCTATTTACTTTAAAAGGTTTAAATTTCTGACTGTAGAGAAGTATAGTGTTTAAAACTCAAGATGCACATGTTAACTAATTATATTAAAATTTAATTAATACATAAAACTTTTGTTACTTAAAGTAGCTGAGCAACAAACATACTTTTAATGGGAGGGATGAATCTGGTGTTTCAATCACAAATTCTCAGCTTTTGGCATCAACTTGTCAGATTTAACTCTAAATCTCATTGGTTAGCTACTTCCCATTCCCCCCCCCCATCCTTTCTTTTTTATTTTTTGTTTTGGAGCTTTGGAAAACTTAGCTGAAAGTCCTCACTAGAAAAATCACAATTAAAAACTTTCTTAAGATATTCCATAATCCAGGATAAATAATAGGGTTACATTTTTAAAGCCAAAACTGCTGACATCAGTTTCTAAACTTTTCTTCAAGATCTATGTCAGTGTCTATTCTTATCAGTTCTTGTAATCTGACATTCTTTTTTCGATGTGACCGTATGAATTAATTGCCTACTGTGGTATCACCGCAGTCAAAGCATTTGCAAATCTAGTTTCAAAATCTGAATAAAGGACATTTAAATGTTGATGGTAGGTTAAGACATTTTCCTGGCAGATTGCCTGTGAGAAATTGAGAAACTGTGAAAACTTGTGACATATAATATTATACTCTTTAGCTTAATTCTGGCAAGAAACTGAAATGATGGTGCCTGTTTTAATAACATTTATGCTGTTGCCTAGGAACTTAAAATTAACCTAATTAAATTTAGTAAATATATCTCTCTGTTGAATAAGTAAATCTAGTTTCTGCTTGATTAAATTTTCTTTTAAAATTAAAGTCATGATCCGGCTTAGTGAGAGCCACTATTGTAAACCGCCATTTATACCTCATGGACCCCAAAATTATTTTTACACTGATGTGGACTTCTTGCAGGTGGTCATAGATCCCTGGGGGTTTATATAGACCACTTTAGGAATCACTGGTCTAAAATATTAAAACTTATTTTCTTGTGATTCGAAAGAAATTAGCTCAGTTTTCTGTAACCATTTGGACACTGCTATGGTCTTGTTAAAACTTGGCCAACTAGTACTAGCTAAAACTCTTAGTGTTGCTTTTTTAATGGTTTTTTTTTAACATGGAAGTTAAATAAAAAAAAAAGAAAAGGAATGTATTTTCTTAATGGTTTTTTTAAAAAATTTAAAAGTGCATTTGGATATTTGACTCTCGATAATTTGAAGTTAGAGGGACCAATGAAAAACTTCGAATTAACAAGAGGGTAAGAAAAAACTCCCAAAATACACAAAGTGAAATTTTTTCTCTAACACTTTTAAATTTTAAACTATGTAATAAAACAATAATTGTGTACAAATATATAATTACTTTAAAGTATTTTTAAAAAGTACAATTTATACAGAGAAGTTAAAAGTCCTGCATTAAAAGAACACATTTATGTATTAAAAGCAATTATGAAAAGAATACATACTATACATAATTAATCTTTTTTGACAAAAAAATCTGTTATTTTTGTATATGGCATTCAATCTAACTTTGTCAGTAGATTTTTCTAGAATAAAAGAAGCTTGAAAAATGTCCACATCAACATGATTTTGAAGGAAAAAGTTGTCTGACTGTAGACAGTGACAGACACTAGCTTTAGTTTAGTGAAACTTTAGTTTCTATCAGTTATCGGAGTCAACTCCTCCGATTTGTCTTCATCACTTTCTGTGTTTTTGTTAGTCAAAGCCACAATTTCAGCATCAGATAGGGTTCTCCATACAGTGATGTCCGTGTCAACCTGCATAGTCATCAAACCTCGTAATAGGAGAGCTTCCCATAGGAAATTTCAGCGTTACATTCCATGAGTATATCGTGCACATCAACCAGATTCAGCATGAGAACCCTGACTTTTTAAAACAATTGTGAATTGTCAAAGGAGTGACAGCTCTTTAAGGGGTCTCAGGGGTGTTGAATTTTTCTAGAGGTCTGAAAATATAAACAATTTTCAAACAGGTATAATTCTTTTAAATTTAAATTAAATTATTCGAGTCTTTTACACATTATTTATAAAGGAATGGGGCTTCAGAAAAGTATAAAATGATTAAAATATAATCATAATTTTAAAAATCATAAGCATATGAAAATTCTATGATAAATATTAAATATTTTTAGCGTTGCGCACGCAATTTTCTAAAATAGTAGCTTTAATTACTTGCTATAAGTTGAATAATAAAGTTAAATGTATTCTCATTACACTGTAGCTATTTTTATATAAATAGAATAATAACTTAAATATTTTAATAAATAAAATACATTTTTAAAAAATTGCAATGTTTTACAAATATTTTGAAAAACAAAAGACATATAATACTAAAATTAGGTACAGCTTGGAGTATGATGCATTTTATAATTCTATAAATTTTTATACATCAGATGCTACTATTTTAGAAAATAGCGTGCGCAACACAAAAAATACTTAATATTTATCATAGAATTTTCATATGCTTATAATTTTTAAAATTATGATTATATTTTAAACATTTTATACTTTTCTGAAGCCCCATTCTTTTATAAATAATGTGTAAAAGACTCGAATAATTTAATTTAAATTTAAAAGAATTATACCTGTTTGAAAATTGTTTATATTTTCAGACCTCTAGAAAAATTCAACACCCCTGAGACCCCTTAAAGAGCTGTCAATCATGATCAAAGCCATTAAAATAGAAACAATTACATTCGGCTTATTTTTGACGTTATCCAAAACGCTTTTAAGACTGAGGAACCGGGAAATCAGAAGGCGTAGCAGACAGATGGTCATCAAAGGGGCTACGTTACAGGGGAGACACGTAGAAACAATACAACTCAAAACATATAAGCTCCAACCTGTTTGCTACAGGATTCTAGATAGTAAGTACTTGAATTGTCGAAAGCTTTATAAGATAACTTCGAATTATTGTGTGTTGTAGTCTTGCCAGGTACAGATTTTACTTCAAAATATTGAGTGTACTAAAATGTACTGTTGTAGTTCGAAATATCAGGAGTTTTTCTAGGGTCTAAGCATATACTTCAAATTTGCGAGAGGTTTGTATTATCGAAAGTCTGAATTACTGAGAGTCAGCTGTATTTGATAATTTAGTTACAATTCAGTTAAAATATGCATTTTACCTTTATTTGAATAAAATTTAATTTTCATTAAAATTTTAAAAATATCAAGAGTATATATATATTAGTGAGAATTTGATTGCAAATATTAAGAATAATGCATTAATTTCTTGAATATTTTAAGATTTTCATCCAAATTATTGTGGATTTTATTTAAATACAAAGTCGTTGCATACAATTAATCTAAAGTACTTGCCTTTTCATAGGCAAAAGAAGTGATAATGTAATGGTCTAATGAAATTTGTACATGAAACATTTTGAAAGGCTTATTTTATAATTAATAGATATTAATCATTGAAACAGATATATTTTTTAAAATTTGAATTAGATGTAATGTAATGATTGTAAAAATGAAAACTGTTTGAAGAGAATTCAACAGTTTTAATTGGCAGTTTTCCATTCTTATGATTAAGAATCAATAGTGAAGAAGAGTATTTTTATTTGAAATGTGTGATATTTTTGAAAGCAAGATCATTATAGCTGTGTGCTTCATTTCTATAGTATCACACTTGTAATTTGTCATTAATTACAAAATTGCTTTTCCCTCTAATTTAATACTAAACAATATGCAAGAATATGGCAAGACAGTACGAGTTAAAATTGAATAGCCACAGTAATACTCTTAGTAAAATATTTTCGGTTATGTGACCTTATTTTTAATGCGTTATGTATCAATATTGGTTCATAGCTTGTTAAAAAGTAATGGGAACTTTGATTTAGTGCAATGTTTATAAGTTTATATTGTTTTAGATGGAACAAACGTTATTTTTCAGCATCATTTGCAAAAAGAGAAGGCATTGACTTTTGATTACACTGCAACAAAATATGAACAGTTTTTTTAATCAAAAGTATTTAAATTACCTTTTACAAAATAAGTTAAGATTTTGAATATATTTATGGCTCATTATAGTTAATGTTCAAGAGCTCTTTTGCTTTACATTAAAGGTTATGGGTTTTAAAGAATATGGAATTGCAAGAATTTTAGGCCAGAATTCAATGTTTGGAGCTTTATAACATTCAAAAAGAAAACATGCCTGTATTTAAAGAAAAGGAGATTCTTTATTGTGGATAAATGTGAAGTATCGTGTATTGGAAATAGGCATCTCTTCAAAATTATTTATCTTGCAGCTAAGATTAATATAAGACAGGAAACAGTGTATTTTATTGTCACTAGATCAAAGTTCAAAATTACAAGACCTTGCGGTACATGCCACTCTCGCCTGCAACTTGGCAACCCTGTACCAGTAGATATAAACTCATTTGTTCGAAGCCTGCAAAATCACTTCCAAATACTACCGTTAGCTAGCTCAGTCGACTAATGACCGTCAATGTTTTTGGTTTAATTTAATTATGTTTTGTTAATAAAAGTTATGTTTTTTAGTAAATGCTTATATATAACAGTCATTTACATTGGTGACCCGGATGTGAGGTGGGTCACCAATGGCGGTACTCTATTTCAAGCAGAGGGTGAATGTCTTCAACCTTTAGCATTCTTTTTGCACAAGTTATCTGAAACTGAAAAAGGCTATAGAGCTTATGACAGAGTTGCTTGCTGTGTATGTTTTGATTAAACAGTTTAAGAACATGCTGGAAGCACGAAATTTTATTTTATTCACAGATCACAAACCACTCACATACGTATTTAAACAGAAGTTGGACAAGTGTTCACCCTGCCAGGCTCATCAATTGGATTTTATATCCCAGTTTACAACAAGATATACAACGTATAAAAGGTTCTGACAATTTAACCACAGATACGCTATCAAGAATAGCTTCTGTACACATGCCAAACCCAATCAAATATAATGAAATCACCAAAACTCAGGAGAATGACTCTGAATTGATTAGTTTGATAAATAATCCTCAAGGGTTAGAGATTAAAAAAGTAAATATGCCAGATTCGAACGCTCTTTTATATTGTGATATTTCCACTAAAAACGTTAGACCATTTATTCTGATACAATATCGTAAACAAATATTTGACAGGTTTCGTAATTTATTGCATCCCAGTATTAAGGCTACTAATAAGTTAATAAGCACTAGATTTTTATTTAGCCGAAATTAAATAACAAAAGCACCCTTTGGTCTAGGCCAGGGTTGGCGAACCTTTATGGATCAATGTGCCATTTTTTCTAAAGAAATGTTTGATGAGATATAGAAGTGCCTTCACATAATTTTGACTTGAATTTTGAAAATAATAAAATTAAATACTAACAACTCAAAACTCTTTATTTAATACATTTTGTACTGTATAGTAGTAAATGTTTTAGTAAAACATGTAATTCAAATTAAAGTAACATTAGTGTGACTTCTGTTGTTGCAGATTATAGATGACAAATAACTTATATTAGGATTATAAGATGTTTAGCAGAATGCAGGCTGAATTAGAGTCATTTGCCAAACGGTTTCGAAGGGAATCATGAATGTTATTCAGTGGTGGAACGTACTCCCCCGCGCATCTTGGGGTGCCCAAAGCCTGACTGACGCCAAGTATGTGACCCAGTGGCGCACACAAGGGTGGGGGTCCGGACCCCCCAAAGCCCTTGATTTTTTTCCGATTGGTTATAATTCTAAGTATATAATACGTAAAATTTAATTAAATATTTGTTATTAATGATTAATTTTATTAATTAATGCTAATTATTTATTCAATAATTAGTTTTTTACTATGTTTTATTCCTGAAAATCGACAAAATCAAAAATAGCATGATACAAGAATGGTGAACTTTCAACCCCGGATTCCCCTCCCCCCATTGAAAAATTCTTGTGTGTGCTACTGATGTGACCTTTGTAAAATTCAGCTTGGGGCCCAAAACTTGACATTTTAGGGTGGGGGGCTAACATTTTCTTTTACGCCATTGACGTTATTCATCTCTAAAAATAAGGACTCGCAAGCATACGTAGATGAAAATATGGTTTAAATGGTCTAAACCAGATTCTTCAAATAGTTGGATGTATCTGGAATCAAATCCTCGCCACCCCGCGACCGATCATTCGCGTTTGCTCATAATACTTCATAGTGAAAATTTGTTATTTTGAATGATGGAGTGCCCAAAATATTGTGTCGTATACCATCGATTTGCCATCCTTGGTCTAGGCAGTACATCCCATGCCAGAAATCTAAAATCATTCGACATACCAAATCGCCTATTTTACCTTTTCAAATCCAAACCAAACGATTTGACCATGTTCACCTTGATATCGTTGGCCCTTTGCCTCCCTCATGAGGATTTTCTGTCTGACAATGATTGACAGATATACCAGATGGGTTGAAGCAGCTCCTATTCCATATATAACAGCTAAGACCATCACTGGAGCTTTCAAGACCTGGATTGCTCGCTTTGGAACACTCGAGAATAACAACCGACCAGGGTCCACCAGTTCAAAAGTAGACTTCAAAGCTTTAGCACATCTCTTTGGTATCAAGAGAATTTGATCTTCTCCTTACCATTCGCAGAGTCATGGGATAAAAGAATGGCACCATCCCTTGAAAGCTGCTCTCAAGGCCTACAACATTGAACATTGGTCTGACCCCCTTCCGGCTATACTTTGGGCTCCCAAATGGCTTATAAGGAAGATCTCCAATAATCATCCTAATAACTTGTCTGGAACAACAATCCATTTTCCTGGAGAATTTTTCGATTCTTTAACAATCGACTCGTCACCGACCCAGCTTGTTGAGAATCTAAAAAGTCATTTTGACTCCATCTCCAGCCATTCCAAGAGATCAGTATTTGTTCATCCAGCGTTAAAGGATTCGTCCATCCACGTCTTCATCAGAAATGATACTGTGAGAAAACCCATACAAGTTCCTTAAGATGGACCTTTCAAAATCCTTCACTGAACGTATAAGACGTTTGATGTTGACATTAATGGTCGAAAGTCAACAATTTCTGTCGACCGTCTTAAGCCAGCTTTCCTTGAAAGTGATTTAGTGCAGCCTCTAGTGGTAGCAGAGATTGTTCGAAGTGACAAGCCTTGTATGCCTGTGATTAGGGAAAACAAAACAAGGCATGAAAAAACTGCATTTTCCAGAGAAATATGGTGAGTGAAACGCTGTGTGTGTGCGCGGGGGGGTCTGGGTGGTTCATGCCACTCTTGCCTGCACCAGCAACTTGGCGAAATGTGAAGAACCTTACACTTGGCAGCCTTGTGTCAGTGGATATAATTTCATTTGCTCGAATCTTGTAAAATCTCTTCCAAATACTACTGTTAGCAAGCTCGGTCGACCGTCGATGTTTTTGATTTAATTTAATTATGTTGTGTAAATAAAAGTTGTGTTTTTTAGTAAATGCTCGTCTAACAGTCATTTACAACTTGTATATCAGTACCTGTACAAGAATTGTCTTTTGTATAGATATAGATAT
Source organism: Trichonephila inaurata madagascariensis (assembly GCA_019973955.1). Lineage (NCBI taxonomy): Eukaryota > Metazoa > Arthropoda > Arachnida > Araneae > Nephilidae > Trichonephila > Trichonephila inaurata. The sequence goes on along the minus strand of BMAV01026039.1, from coordinate 454,713 downwards.
TATTGGTCACATATGTTTTAGGCTCTCAAGATAAATTAAGATAGATGATTCAAACCACAGAAGAGTTTTCATAAAACTATTTTGATGGAATATGTAATTTCAAACGATGCTCATACTAAAAGATCTACTTCATATTATCCTTTTAGAATTGACTCAAGATGTAATACTTCTACCTTAATTTTTTAATCTTTTTTGTGTTAAACATGTTCATCTTTTAACTAATGTTTCAGAAATAAATTTTCCCCCCAAAATAAAGCCATAATCTATATATTTTTTTTTTAGCCCGGAAACGATCCATATTGTTTTGTAGAATTTACAGATCACCAGGCTGCTGCAGCAGCTCTCCTAGCTATGAACAAGCGGCAGTGCTTAGGAAAAGTAAGTGGGACTTATTTTTTATTAAATAATTATTCACTATCTATTTTTTTTAAACATATTATATATGGAATTTTTTCTTTTGGTTTTGGCAGCAAAAATTATGTTAGTTACATTCAATGTGGTGAATTATTAAAATGTATATTTAAATATTTTTCTGTTTTATAAGCAAGAGTATTCATATAAATGTATAACATGATCATTGCTTATCGCTTATAGGGACTGCTGAGTCAAACATGAACAAAACATGCAAAATTCTGGCCTGAACTAGTCAAATATCAATTTGTTATAGCTATTAGTTTGAATTTTGTGTCGTTTTCTGTTAATTATACTGTTACCTTAGTTACAAAGATGACAAAACTTTAAAAAATTTACCAAATTCTAGTTTATACCAGTTGCTAATATTACTATGCAAAGTTTTTGTAACTGTAGTGTACTTTAATTCTTTATCATCATATTTATAGTGAATTTATTGTATCAGAAATTATTGACAATAATACTGATGATGACACAGAAAAGCATTTGACAACCCATGGTTTCTATAATCGATAAGTACCATGTGATCATAAAATTTCCTACTACAACTGGAGAAAATATTTTTATTAAAGAAAATTTTGAAAATCAAGGGAGATATTTTTTTTAAATTAAAATACTTTTCTGTAGTTTCGATCTGTCCTAAAGCATATATATTTTTAAAAAGGTGAATGATAGTCATGCTTTAATATTTTATCCACCTGTAATAAGTTTAGGGCTTTAATTTTATTTAAAAAAACATGTTTTCATTTAAAATTAATTTATCTACTTAAAGTAGCTTGGCAATTTTATGGTTTTAATGTAAAATTTTTATGCAATGCAAGTCCATTTTATGGATTTATTGATAGTTTAAACTCGTATGTAAATTCGCATTACTCATTTTTACCTCATAAAAAAAAATAATGCTTGATATGACATTACAATATCATTTATAAGTCTTGCTTCACAATTTCATAAACAATACTTAATATGTACTACCAAATTTATGTCCTAGTTTTCAGTGTTGTTGCATGTAAACTATCAATTTACAATTAGCATTTACATAAAAGCGAATATTAAAGTTATTCTCAATATGTTTTTTTACATTTGATTATTTATTTCATCTTTTGGCAATCAGATTATTTTGATTATTCTAATTTCACGAAAGAAAAATGTAAAAATTTTATGTATATTTTTGCGTTAGCAATAGCACAAAGATTACGAAAACCTATATAAAAGAATTTAAAATGTACATATTTTTTAATTAATATTTTATTAAAATTTTGAGTTGAAATTGATTGAATTGGAATAATTAAGAAATAAAACAAATATATACATTGTGATGTATTTTTCTTTTTATTTAAAACAGTATTTTTAATTAAATTTTTAATTAAGATGCTGCACCAGAACACATACTAATTGTTCATCGTTGCATTTTCTTTGCACAACTTATTCTTCGGAAACATTTTATAGATAATTAACATGCTTCATTAAAAATGAAAATTTTATGCGAGTTTTAAGTTTTTTTAAATCTTAATTCTTTGAAGTGTTTTTTTTCCCGTTCTTATTTTGACTGTGGTTAGCAGAGTGGTCATGATCACGAGCTCGTAGTCGACAATGCCGAATCACAGGTTTAAGTCTTAATGCTACTGAAGATCCATTGGATGATGCATGTTAAATCTGTTGATGTGCAAAATCCTCACTCTGGTGTAATGTGGAAGTTTGGAAAACAGAATGCCAGCTTGTTGTTGTCCTTGATCAAGGTTCAAAATAACAAGACTCTTGCTAGCTTCAAAGTACAATGCTAGCAAAAAATTAATAAATAAAAAATTAATCAAATCCATTCTTTTCTTTTGAAATTTACTCCATGTTAATTTGGATTATTATATTTTAAAAAATTAAAACTGGTAATTTTTGCATGTATATATTTAAAAAAAAAAGAATGAGTATTTTTTAGACATTTTCAAGAAATAAGTTTATCATTTAATTTCTGAAAATTAACATTTGTGTTTTCGTTTTTTTCCTTTGCATGTAATAAATTTTAAACTGTTGAGTAAAAGATATCAGTTTGCATGATTGTTTCTTTTTAAATCCTTGATTTACTTCACATTTAAAAAAAAAAAATTTCTCCCTTATTTTGTTGACGATTATTAACTTGGGTGTTAAATATTTGGACAATCCCCTCCTTTTTTTTTAAATGTCTGAGCTTATTTTATTTTTAAATGTTTGCTGCAGGTATAGTATTAATTTCTTTGCTTACTCTGAAAGTTTAATAAATTCAGAACCAAGATAAATTAATGCCATGGAATATATATAAATGCCATTTCTTAATTTTTAATTTTAAATTATGTTAAATAATGGTAAATTGCCATTATTTGATAAGTTCAAATTTTTTAATTTAAATTACTGTAAGCAATTCTTTTTTAAAAGTTTTACATCAAATGAAATTTAAAGTTTTTATTTACCCTACTCTTTTGTATAAAATAAATTTTTTGTGAGTAGTGTATTTTTGCATGTTATTGTTTTATGGTTTTATTGAGGAATATATTTTCTACTTTAGAAATTTATATTGCTATTCAATTAAATAGTGTGTTGAAATATGAATTTCTTTTGAATATTAAATTCTTGTTTTCTTTTACTCTTTAAGATTTAAACTTATAAGGATTGAATTTCTATTGAAATGTGTGCATTAATAGTAATGCAAATGGTTCCTTAATGTACTATATCTTTACAAATTAGGAATCTGTAAGCTAGATATTTTTGAAGTTAAATGGTAGAATTATTCTCACTCACTTTGATATTAAACCCCTTGGGTACACACATTTGACAACCCAGACTAATCGTGCATTTGTTTTGCTCAAGTTAAGGATTATGAGTATTCATTCATCAAACCAGGACAAAATTAAAACACTGCATTATTGTTCATGGCTAGAATGATTAATATTGGTCATAAGAGAACAGTGCTTCAGTGAACCTTGTTTGAGATAGATAGCTCCAAAATGTTTGAAATAATTTATATATTTTATGAAACTTTGAGAAATATGACTGTGGTGAGTTAAAAGTTGAAAAGTTTTGAAGACAATAACAAATTAAACAGTGGTGAAGGAAGTAAAATGTGTCCTTTACCACATGCTTTGAAAAATGTCACACATTACAAAATTTGAGTTATTTGCTTTTTGTAATTCCTTGAATATATTAACTTTTTTTTTGAATTAAGAATTGATGTACAATTTTAATTAATATGTGTATCATATCTCTCATCATATGAGTGCATTTATTTACTATACCATGTATCTGCAAATGCAATAATTTTTTCTAAAATCTGTACCCGGGCGGCGGGGGGCAAATTGTATTGTTCTGATGTTTATTTTTAAGATATTGACCTTTTTTACAAATAAAATTCAAGTTAATATATATTATAATATATATAGTAATATTGAACATTCTCCTGAATAACAAGTTATTAAAGTTGATATTTAATTTGAAGTGTAGATGGAGAAATTGCGGAATTGTAACATTAATTTTTATAAAACATTATTATTATTAAAACAGTTCATTTAAAAATATATACTGGTTACATAACACAGTAATCATTCCATTAGTTTATTTGAAGATAAAACTTTGTATTTTTCTGGTATATTTAAGAATTTTTTTTTACAATTTTTATGTGTATAAATTTTAGTGTACCTATAATATTTATGTTAGCATTTTAAATATGAATAGTAATTTGTTGAATGGTAAATTTAAAACAAATATTTTTAACTAATGAAAATACAGATTTCACTGTCAAAGTAGTTTTATTACAATCTGAAAAGCATTCATCTATTTTTCTTATTATAGATTGTTTCTGTATTAGTGTTCTCATAAAAAAAATCCCCCTAAAGTTAATTGCATATTTATGGTAATAATAACAATATTATGTTATTAGTTTTGTTGTAACGTGTTATATCCTTTTAAGTTTTGCTGTTTAAAATATGTGAAACATTGAAGACCAACATGTGTGTGCAATTATATTTCTCATAAATTAATTGGATAATTTACAGTTCATTGCATATGCATTCTTTATTTAATTACAGATGAATATTTTTAGCATTAAAGTATTTAATAAATCTGAATAACTCAAGTATCAAACAAAATAAATTTTCTCAGGAATCAGATTGCATGGATATTCACAAAATTTAATATTTATGCATTTTCTTTTAGAATTCTTAAAAAAAAAAGTTGCAAGATAAGAAGTTGAAAAAAAAAATTTTTTTTTTAAATATTTATTTAATTTAATTAACATTAAAAATTTAATCAGCATTTGAAATCGTAAGTTTCGTCATATGTAAATATGAATTTAACTGTATTTTTTCTCTTAGGGGTGTGGCGAAAAAATTTTCATGGGGTGGGGTTTCTCCCATTTCAATTCGTATTTCAAAACTAATTTCACATTTTATTTTTGAGATAAAAAGAATGTTTATGTGGGAACAAAATTTCGAATATTACTTTTTTCTTAGATGGAGGTTATAAAATTTTTATTTTGAGTAGATCTTTGAATTCATTTTTAAATTTCAGTATGGAACAATCTTATAGGGGTCATAAACCCCTCCCCTTCGCTTCACCAATGCTTACTAAACATAATCTCTTTTATATTGGTATGAATTCTGAATTGTGTGTGTTGTTTTCGTTGAATTCTTCCTAATACTCTACACAAAATAATTAAAACATAATTGATTTTCACAAATTCATTCTTTGATTGACTTCTCAGAAAAAAATGATTATATTTTAGTACATTCACCGACTTTTCAATCATTATACTCACTAGTTTCTAAATGATCCTTTATGCGAAATCATCTTATTCAGATGAAAGTGAGAGATGCCAGATTTTGCCTGAGAGCAACCCAACCAACCTTTTGTTTATTACTAGCGCTAGAAAAGGGGAGCATTTTCACGGCTCATTGTACAATCCCGTGTACATTTCATCGAGAAAATTACAGTTTGTTATTTATTTTTTAAAAGAGGGTTAGAAGAACTTTACTCCACCTCATAAATCATATCAGAGGCGAAGAAGGTGCGAGAATCTATATCTCCTGGCCTCATCGACTGCAGGTGTGAATGGCGAGTTTGCTATTGGTTGCCATTCGGGGCTCATCAATTTGCGGCTAAAGTACATTAAGTTAAGGAGCGTGTGGTTGTGTAGGCAGAAATGTGGGTGGGTTGCCAGGAGGAAAAGTTCTCACCCTCCCGCCCTCATATTCTCTGAAGGGGGGAGGAGTCAGATGAGAGATGAAAACTATCGAACTGCCGCGATCGATTTCCATTCAGCCGCAAATTCCGCTGGATTCCTTGCCTTTTATCGACTGGCACGATATTTTTTATGCTGCCTTTCCTTTTTTTTTCTGTGCGCCGCAACTTCCAGGTCGTCGTTGCTATAACTTCTGAGTTTTTCTACACCCCTTCTTTCCTTCCTCCCTCGCGCGAGAAAAAGTTTATTCTTTTTTTATTTATTTTATTGCACAGAGGAGCCGCTCTCTTTTGCCGAATCCTAGGCATTCGATTTATTTGAGACGTTCGATTCCCGGTTTTGTTGAAAAGTGGGCACTGGAAATGTCCTCTGTCCTTCTTCGGGGATTGTCCTTGTGTATGATTTGTCTGCGGGACTTTTCTTCGGATGGGTTGTTTTTGAAACCTGGAAGTATAATCCTTGTTTATAGGAAGGAGAGAGCTATACTCCAACTGTATCAGGTCACCTTTGAGTGAGGGCAGATCGATGTGGAACCGTTACTCTAAGCGGTTCGATACTAGGGGAAGATTTTTTTATGGATATTTTTTTATTTTGTCATTGTCCAGAGAAAGAGCTACTTTTGTGGGTAGAGAAATATTTTGAGTCTCGGCAAATTCAGCATTGTTCCTGGAATTCAAATTGTATTGAATTCTTGTGCACTTTTAGTTCAACTGGCAAAATTAAGGTATAAAAAACTCTAGGACAGAGTGCCACAGAAGAAATTTTTTTTCCATAAGAATTGGATTCTATTCAAATTTGGAACGAGATGCGTTCTCTAATTCCCTCCCCTCCTATTAAAGATTTCTCTGGTAATGGATGAAAAAATATTTCACCCATTCATTGTAAATGATTGCCTCGTAAGATGAACTCGCGAAATATTTTATGCTTTTTAGAGTAATGCTTGGCTACATTCTTCAGTTTCCGTATTTTTATATCATTTTCTCTTCTGCTTTTATGAGAAGGCTGTATGTGAAGTGAAAAGAAGGAGGAAAAAAAAAGAAAGTTGTCAAATAAAATGAAGATCACCGCGTTTAAACAATATCCCATCAGTTGATTAATAAATGTTACATTCACAGTTATGCTAATTGTCTACTAATAGATGTACTAATTCTTCAATATTTGTTTGCATGTATAAAAATATAGGTTTTTTGATACTTATGTCATAACTTTTTAAACAGAAATTTTATATTCAATTTCAATTACATTTAGACATTAAACTCCGGAAATAATATAGAAAGATCAATTTGAATTTTCTTTCTAGATTACAGTTTTGTAGGAATTTTAAAATGTTAACTAGAATGATATCCGTCTGGACAAATTTGCCGCGTATTTGAATCATTTAACGCACAGTTTTATGTGTTCGTATGGGCGGGAAAAAAAGTGTATGTACGTATATACGGTCGCTTGAAAAAGTGTGAAAACGAAAACATACCAAGATTTATAAAAAAGTCATTATCAGTCACGAATTTCGAGAAAAGTGGAGGGGGAACAGCTCTTCGATATATTGTTGCCCTCAGGGCCCAAGGTCGCGTATATCGAGTTGGGCACAGTAGGCCTTGGCCCTCATGGGCTGTCGCGCCACTGAGTTAAGTTATTGTTGCTATTAAGAACATAATCCAGTAGTTAACCTCAAAATATTGAAAATATCTTTTTTAGAGTAGAGTAACTTATACATATGTTGTATTTTTTCCTTATATGGATGATTGATCTTCAGAATTAAAAATTGTGAATGTTTTAAACTCCGATTTTCCCAACATTTTATTTTTAGACAAAAATAGACATTAATAAGTTGCGAACTTTATAGCTTCCTACAAAGATTATTTATGTATGAATATGAAATTATCGCTTTTTAAATGGAAATCATTCATTGAAAAGTTAATTCAAAAGTAATCAAATTCATCAATATTAGTTCAGTTGTTAAACCTTTTTTTACTTTGCTGTTAATGTAGTCAATTTAAAGTGGATGAAACGTGGCTCTTTTCAAAATAAGTCTTGACACAGTAAAAAGCCTGTCTATAATAAGACTAAGTACATGCTTCCTGATTCTTGGATAATGAGACATTGTATACGTGATAATTTCCCTATATTTGTACATATTAGGCATTGAAGTGCCATTTTAAGAGCCTTCTGTGAATGAAAATGCAGCATTTGTTCAGTTTACTGCTCTCCAATACGGCTCTTTTTGAGATTTTATTGATTAATTTATTTAGTTTATCGGAGGAACAAAAGAGGGTATTCGAAAGAATGGGGAATAGACACAATTATTAAAAGGGGGGGGGGAATATTTGGCGG